>JASAMX010014816.1:0-11729 GCA_030248175.1 Microlaimidae sp. YZB2_3
ATACTAATAACAAAGAAGAAAAAGAAAATATAAAGTTTAATAATTATAATAATAAAATTACGAAAATAAAATGTTTACCAATAATTAGAAAAACAAAAAAAATTCTCAACTAGCAGACAGCCACAAATTGGACGTTACAACAAAAGACGCAAGGCCACTGGGGCAATACACATGTATAGTTAGTGCTCGAAAATCACGTGAGAATATTCTAAGAAACGATTGGTTAAAAAACGGATCACGTAATATCTAACCAATAAATTGGAGCAAAAGTCCCTATATACAAATAGCAAAAACAGTCAGAGTACCGCGTGCAATGATAGTGTATGTATGCCGAGTCCATTATACAGAGAAAAATAACATACATTCAGAAAAGCACATGCAAAAATAGTGTATGCGTGCACCTAATACCACAGAGATAAATAAAACTTACACCAAAGAGAAAAAAAAATTCATGACAGAGAATAAAAACAACATTAATAAAAACAATTATAGCTCTAATAAAAGAAACACCCTGCTTATTCTAAATCATGTAATAAATTGTAAATAAATCTCTCGCATTTTTTAAAATTACAAAGATCAAATTTTACAAGAAGCGGTCGATATTTTTTAGTAAAAGCTAAAAATTTTTTAATTAATTCTTTATAACCAAACTCTAACTCTTCGAAATTTTTAAACAAGTTTTTAACTCGAAAGCCAAAATCAGTAGTCGTAGAACAGATTCTAGCAAATCTGATTAACTGTGTATAAAAAACATTTAATCCAAGATCATTAGAAACATTGCTAGTTTTATGTATATATCTAATTACTTTAAAGCTAAAGTCGTCAGTTTTATTATAAACAGCAATTTTAAGGTTATCCTCAATAACTTTGATATCAAGATCTAAATAATTACAGGACAGATTATTGACACTTGTATCTGATAATGGAAGCTCTTTAGGATATATATTTTTAAAAACATTTAATAAATTATAATCATTGATAGAAGTAGATGCACAAAACACATCATCAATATATCTTGTAGTCAAAGCTAATATATTTTTTAGTCTCGGATTAGTTTTCAGAAACTTAAATTCAATAAATGACAACGTGAGATCAGCTAATTGCGGAGACGAGTTACCACCTTGAGGTATACCAGTGGCTTGCCAGAATGTACGTTCCGAAAACACTACATAAGAGTTTTTAACAATAAAACTAATAAGTTGTTTAATTTGGGTACTGTCAAAAGTTTTATAATTTATACGTAAGTCGGAATAGTAACATTTGGAGTAGCCAACCGTTAAAAAAGGTTTACCTGAATTTTTAAAAAGAAGATCTACCAAACCCGACATATTTTCTAAGACAATGTTATGTGGCAAACTAGTATATAGCGTACTAAAGTCCGCAGAAAAAACTTTATAAACTTTATTAACCGATCTTAACTTGGAGGCAACTTGTAGACTATTATCCACAGACCAATATACTTTGCCAATTTTATCTTCTAAAGAGGAACAATAATTACGAAAATGTGATTGAAAAAATTTTAAAATTTTACCAAGTAAAACAGAAGCCATTTTTGTACTAGCTTTAGAAGCCCCGGCAATGTGTCTAAAACCAATAGGGTTTTTATGAAATTTAGGATTAAAGAAATTTTTTGGTAAGCACATATGCTCATTAGGTACACAGCAATCAAACATGGCGGACACCTCAATATGGTTTCTAATAATGTCTTTAACCTCATTATCTTTAATCGGTTTATATACTTCATTGCCAGAAATAACCCAATCATTATTAACTAATAGAATTCCTAACTCTTTACAAATAATTTCAGCATAAAATTTTTTACATATAATGGCAAAATTATTATTTGCTTTATCCACTGGAGAAATAATAAATCTAGTATGCAATGTACTAATATCCTGTCTAAGTTCTTTTTCAGAAATATAATTAAGATTAAAATTTTTATTACGAAGGGTTTTATCTATCCAGTAATTAATTCGGTTATCGATGATTTTAGTGGCTTTATTAATAAAGGATTCGCTTTCTATAAAGTTAAATTTAAACTTACGTTGACAGAACTTGACATAGTTAAAGATACCACTTACTGCTGCCGACCGAACTTCGTTCCAATCAATTGGCTTTGGTAACCGATATTTAATGCCAAATTTCATAATATTACGTAATTTAACGGAATTCACAACTTTTAAATCCCCAGTAATAATGTGTTTATGATGAGCATTATAAAATTCGGAATTTGAACAGTCACAACTTTTATTTAAGAGCTCTTTAAGTTTGACTAATGTAAGTTTATCAAGAAATTTTTTATAATTACAAATATATTTACCACTATTAGGAAGGTACGTGTAAACCACTTTAATTTTAGAAATACTACTATAATTAACAGGTAGTAACCGTATGAGATTTTTATCCTTAAATAGGTTATTAAAATTAATTAAGTCTAAACCCTTATTAACAAAAGTAGTAGTAACGTAAGAATCATTGTTAAATATATCGTTTTTACAGTTATTATTTTTATTTCGAAATTTAAAGGCAGCAACTGCTCTTATCGCTAAAATAATCCAATAAGAAATAGAACTAAACTGTATTTTTTCTAACAAAACTCTTAGATTTTTATGAGAAAGTTGCATGATTTTAAGATAAATCGTGTAAGGTTCAATATCATCCGAGTTAAATAAATCGAGTAAATCTTGAATAATATTAATATTTTTATTAATTTTTTTATTAAAATAGTTTCTTTTACGAACTCGCAAAGTAGGAAATTTAATAGAAAAATAAGGATTATTTTTATATTCCATTGGATTTTTATCAAGTGAAATAATACCATAACCTTTAATTTTATCATTTAAACCAAAAGGATAAGCAGTTCCAAGAGCTCTAATCCAGAAATCCTCTCTACTGAGCAAATATGCCTTATTTAAAGTATCAAGTTTTTCAATAATACGAACATTAAGGTCATCAGAAGTATGACCTGCTAGATTAAAATGTTGAACTAAAAAAGATTTTTTAACATTATTTTTAATATCTCTACGATGTTCACCAAACCTTTGCCTTAGTGAACGCGTCGTTTCGCCTACATATTGTAAGTTACATTTACCACACGATAATAGGTATATGACATTCCCCGAGCCGCAATTGCAATCGTAGTTAAGCTGTGACAAGAATTTTTTCTTAAAATATGAATTAATAACAGGCTTACTATCGATATAACTGCAAGTAAGACATTTATTTTTATTACATTTAGAAGTGATATTAGTAGTTCGAAGTTGCTGAACTATTTCGAAGTTATGATTGTCATTATTATTTAGTTTAAAAATAATATCATTATTACGCAAACTAAGTGTAGGAATTCTCCCAAAATCCGAACCAGTTTGGTCCTGCACCTGAACCAAACCAGCATCGAGAACCGATTGACCGGACAGACCTTCCACACGAGCAACGCCGGTCACGTTGTCGGTGGGATTCCCTGACATTATGAGGCCAGAACTATGCAGGGTACTGCTGGCACTGTTTTTTTGTACTTGCATATTTTTGGGTTTGTGTGGGACTGCCACTTTTTGTGAGTTTTTAACCTCAACAGTTTAATTTAAAAGTAACAGGTAAAGCTTTTAAAAATCTATTAGCAAATTTAAATTATGGGAGAATAAAAAAAACAAATAAAAAAAATAAAAGTAAAAAGTAATATATAAAGTTATTTAAGAATTTGAAAATAAAAACATAGAATTTTGCTAAAGGAGAACTATAAACAAGAAAAAACGTATTTTAACCAAAAAACCATATTTGGTCAAGAGTTCCGTTCCTCAGGGATCGGTATTAGGGCCTTTTTTGTTTTTAATTTTCATAAATGATTTAGTGAACGAAATTTATTTCTCTGAAATTAAATTTTTTGCCGACGATGCGAAGGTTTATATTAATTTTTCTTCTGATAACAAAACCGTGAAAACTGAACAATTACAAAGTGATTTGGATAGAATATTTAAATGGTCACGGAATTGGCAATTAACTCTGGCCGAACATAAATGTGAAGTTCTTTATATAGGTACAAAGGATAAAAAACATAAATTTAATTATAGTATAGGAGGTAACTTACTTAAAAAAACAAATCTAGTCAAAGACTTGATAGTAAACCTGACAGAAAATTTAAAATTTGGAGATCATTGCAAAATTATCACTAAAAAAGCTTTCAAAATTTTATCACTGATTTTTAGAACTTTTAATTTTAACTCCATTAATAACCTTTTGCGTGCATACATAGCATATGTCAGACCAATTATTGAATACGCGAGTGTTATCTGGAATCCATATCAACAAAAAGACATTTGTTTAATTAAAAGTGTACAAAAAAATTCACAAAAAGACTTTATAAAAGATGTGGTTTAAAATATGCTACCTATGATGAACGATTAAAATTCTTAAATTTGAAAAGTCTTCAGAAGCGAGCAATATTTTTGATCTTTGTGAATGTAAAAACATGTGAATCTTTATAAAATTTTACATGAAAAAACAAACATCATTGCTACAAATTTTTTTCTTTTATTTATAATTACACCAGAGGACATACATTAAAATTAAAAGTTCAAAAAAGTAGGATTAACGTCAGAAAGTTTTTCTTTTGTAATAGGGTAGTTTGTAAATGGAACAATTTAACACAGAAGCAAGTAAAAACAACCTCACTTAGAGCATTTAAGAGTATGTTTTAATCTTTGGTTCATTTTAGCGCTTAAGCACAAGCCTTTGAACCAAAATTTAGATAAACCAAGTCACCGTTCGGTAATATGCGCGGCCGTAATCGGTTCGCAAGTGATATTTACTTTTGTGTTGGTTGATCTAACTTTGACTTTGACTTTTATATTGTGCAGTTTTATTTCATTTATATTATAGTACAATTTTTTACGTTTTACGCTTTACCTTTTGGTTTTTAGATCTATATGATTGATAATGGTAATCGTGTTTTACCGAAAGCTCTCTAGATGATAAAAGTTTTAACGTTTGTCTTAATCTTTGCAATTAGACTACGGTTCCCAAAGACCAAAAGCTTACTAAAGCTTGTCTTTACTAAGCTGTGTTTTATAGTAAAGTTCAAATTTGTGCCAAATAAAAATTATCGCATTCATTTTCGGATTCTTAGAAATTGCTCGGATTTGGCGAATTCAAATAATGTTTACATTTTCGCTATCATTTAAATCTAAAATAAGTGCGAAATTGTGTTGTCGTATTGTCCTGGGATCTGATTAGTTTCGTTAGAAAGATTTATTCTTTGTTTGTCACACGTTATCAAGGCTTTATGTGTCTTATTATTCGATCATCTTATGAACTGATTGTGCCGAAATTTCATCATTTTCCGAAGGTTTCATCGACCTGCGTGGGAATCTTCAATTTCTTCGGGCATTCTACACGTCGACCAATATATGTGCGCTTTTTATCCTCTTCTGTTAAAAATATCATTTTTTTGTGCACATAATATTTAGTCTTTTAATATGAACAGAGCTTAGAAAATAGAGCCCAGTAAAATTTAAGTGTAATCAAGGAAAGAAGTCTATACACGTTTATATTTTGTGTTGCTCCTTTGTCAACAGATTCACAGAAAGCGGATCTTAAATAGCATTTTGCAATTTTTTTTTGTTTTTTATAAGATTTATACCAATATGCGTGCTTTTTTATACAAATGAACATCTAATTTTCAAGTGAAGCGTATTGCGATTAATTTGTGGTATTTTTAAATCTGTGTTTTATTAGCTTCATTTCACGGACTTAAAATAAATGGCATTGTTGCAAAAAAATGAAGTATATATCGATTTTGCCTGTTGTTTTTTTCTTAGACACTATATCGTAAGTCAAATATATTTTTTTATTTTTGAAAATTTTTTTGAAATTTTATCAATAAATGTTATAACTTACTTGTTTTGGTGTTAAATTTGTGTAATCTAAAATGAAGGACATGTTATTGACTTGTAATTAAATCAGTATCAATTCTAAACTGATAAATTAAAGTTTAAACCAGGTGGATTGTCATAAAATTTAAAACGACTCTATTCCGGTATAAAGTTGCTATCTCACATTAAATAAAGCAAAAATCATAATAAATTTTTAAATAGCTGGATGCTAAAATGTTTTTAAAAAGTGATTGTATGGTACATAATTCAGTTTTTTATGATTTAAATTTTGAAAAAAAGGCAAGTTTTTGGTGTAGTGTAGTGTTTTGTATTTTTCTTATATCAATGATTTTACTTCTTAGGTTCGGTCATCTAAAGGATCAGGTTTGTGATTTGTCATTTTCAACAGTAAAACAAAATTTATAAAATTCTTTGTGTTCTCAATTTTCCCAAATATTCTATTTTTCTGATTCGCAAAAAATTTATTAAGATATTACCGTTTAACAATCAAAAAGAAAATCACGAAACCCAATTTTTTACCATAGAAACAAAAGTTTTTATATTATAAAAATTTGCATTAAATAATTGGTTATATAATAATATATTGGTTCCAAAAACAAAGTATATTTTCGCAGATAGTTTGCAACCGAACTTAGAAACTCGTACAGGCAAAACAGGCGGTGGTGCATTTTAAAAGTCACCATACCAAACTTGATAAAAGAATAAAATGGGTTGAGTTCTCAACCGCATATAAAAGACTGCACCTTTATAGCTGATGTTTCTAATATAGTGTTAATATTTCTTTATTAATTAAAAAACATTCAACTTTTGCAACAGCGCAACAAATTTTAAAACAAAATAGGTGCGTGCAATTAGCACCGCGAAAATGCTGTAAGATTTAAATCTCATTTTTTATATGCCAAAATAACGTAAAAACGGCTAGGAAAGGAAGAACTAATTTAAAATCAATCTTGTATTAAGAGCAATCTCTGGTCCAGGCTAATTTTAACGCTGGGATATTCAATTGTTTATTTTATAACCAAATTGTGGATAGATTTAAATTTTAATTTAAAGTTTTCTTATAATATAACCACAATAAGCGGAGTGTTTTCTAAAAAGTAAAAATTTAAACTTTTCTCGGGATTTAAATCAAAATCTGGTCACTGGATGAAACAAATAGAACCAAACCTACAGTAGTTTTTTGTGTCGTAAACAAACATAATCATGTACATTTTTTCAATCACAAATATCTTCGTTTATGCAAACGTTAAAAACGGCACTTTTGAAATGGTCAGTCAGTTAGCACTCACTTGTATGTATTTCTGTTTATTTTATTTTCATAAAAACTCTGAAAATAAGAGGAGGAAATGTTAATTAAAGACAAATTCTCTCAGGGTGAAAACAGCAGAATAGTAAAGTAACCACTCGTTCTTCGAGAAAATATCACGTGTAGAAAAACACCTAACGTAACTTAATAATAATTGGTTACATCATCCCTGCCAAGTTTTTCTAATTATTTTTATGTTCGCGCGTTTATTCTTTTTTTCTTACTGACGGCGAGCGGTTATGCCCTTAATTTCAGCCTGAAGAATTTTAACTATAGTTCTAAAAAAATTTCAGTAAAACAATAGTCGTAAAATGCAATTAAGGCGCGCATTTTTTTTAGTTTTATTTTGCATTAAATTTTTTTATAGGACATTATTTTAAGTTAGTTTGATAGTCTTTCGCACTAAAATAAACAGTGTGGGGTGCGTAAGTGCCATCACAAAATCATGGGTTACGGGGGTCTTTCGAGCCGTCAGTGAAGAACTTGGAGCCGCGAAAATTAACATGGAGCTGAAAGTAAAAAAAAATTGTTTTGGGTTAGTTTTAGGCTTTGCTACGTTTTAATGATTTCACACTTTAATTAAGCTCCAGCTTAAAGTGCCCTCGGCTTCGAAGACCTTTTGTAAATCCATCATGGGACTTGAAAGTTAAAACAGCTAAAAGCATCTTGGAACTGGAGCGTAAAAAAATTAGAAGTTTCAAATATATGATTTCAATGAAACGGTTCCAGGGTTTCATTTTTCTTTTTCAAGTTTAAATGGACTTAAACTTGCTCTATAAACTCATCCCTTGAACCTTGGTTTTTTTAATAAAATGAACATTTTTTTAGTTTTTTGATTGAACAATTGTCAAAATGATGCATTTGTTTTAGTATTGTTTTTAATTATAGAAAAAATTTTTACTGGGATATTATTACAATTTAATATGGAATATTCTTCGGTTCATTATCTTGTTTTTATTCTAGTCAATATAAAAAAATATGCGTTCTACAATCTTAAACAAAAACATGGTTCCACCAATCTTAGAATCTCACGTAATCGAGATTGAAGTTTAAACAAAGCGTTCACAATGGTTGAATACCTTTAATTTTTAAAATACTGAACGTAATGCTGAGCATACTGAATGAACAATCAGCTACTCGCGGACCATGCTTATGCAAATTAAACGATAACGTATGCAAATTATTTTTTACGTAAGACTATTTAAATCCAGTAATTTCTTTTTTAAGGTGCGAGTTAATGCATAGCAATATTACAGAAATTTTAAGCCAGCTTGTGGATACTAAAGTTTATGACAAGCGACTCCGACCTCAGTATGGAGGTATGACGGCATTAATATTTAATTTATAAAGTTTTATATAGTTCTTTTATCCAAAATCACTAAAATATACCTTATATTTACATATAGTATTTATATAGTTACATTTATGAAATAATTAGGGTTTACTACACTAAACTAGCCTTAAAGATTTTTTAACTATAAAGCTGATAAAAAGATAATTTTATTTTTCTCCGGGTGTGTGTAGAAAAAATCAGACACATTTCCATTGTTTACTGAATAAAAAAATAGTGGGATATGTTATTACGACGAAAGTTTTTAAGAAGCGGCTAAATTAGCCGGTTGTTTGACATTTTGTTATTACATAAATAAGTCAGACCTTTGTAGGTAAGCAGCTCATTGTAGTATAATAATAGTTTATTGTTGCAAAGATTACGTCATATAACACTAATAGATACAACATATTTTTTATTATTAGTAAGAAAAAATGAAATATTTGCATAATACAATAATATAAATTTTATAGATTTAATACACAAAAGAAAATATTTGTCACTGAGAAAATTTTAGATAAAAAATCTTTTTTGTTGTTTTAAACTTTTTGAAATAAAGCAGAAATGATAAAAGTTTTGATTTAAAACCACCGAGTAAATAACAAATACAAAAACAAATAAATTCTTTAAATAACAACAAGATAATGACCACGTAAATTTAACGTAAGTAGTGAAAAACTCACTTACGTTAATAATTATGTACGAGTACATTTCAGCCGCACCTGTTGAAGTTAGAATATCAGTGCATGTAATAGGAATAAGCTCCGTGTCCGAAGTGGATATGGTAAGATATTTACATAACCCTAACAAATTCTTAGGATACTAATTCTACATCAAGATTAATAACTTTCGTTATTTTTTGGAAAATTCCAATATTTACTGAAAACCACTGTTGTAAAAAATTAGTATTTTCACCAAAAATTTAATTTAATTTTCACCAAAAAGTTTATTTCTATTTGCTTTTCGACGGCAACAAAACTTAAACAAATAAAATTTGCAACCAAGGAAATTTTTTTGGCAATTTTACAAACATTGAATATTAGATCAATCAAAAATTCTGAAATATTTAAAAATATTAAAGCAGAAATGTTAAAAAAATTTATAGTTAGAAATTTATTCTGTATTTATTTTGTGTAGAAAAACGAATACAGTTTTTATTTTTGTACAATTTACAAAATGTTTGTTTAAGGATTTCACTATCGATATGTACATACGACAAATGTGGCGGGACCCAAGACTTTCATTTAACGGATCAGAAAGAGATCTCACCATCGGCGTGGATTACCTAAAAAGTATAGAAACGAATTATAGTCTGATTTTTAGCAAACTTTTTTTGTAAAGTACTGACATTTCAGCTAAAAATGAATATATTTTAAAAAGTCGAATTCACAGTTTATAAGTATTATACTAGTCGCGCTATCTTTTTGAGATTTCAATCGACCAAAATCAAATAAAAATATTCAGGTGTGAAAAGTGCGTTTGCAATTGTCGAATTACCTTAAATTTTTGTTGGAAAACCGCGCAAAAACTACTGAATGTACTTTTACTGAATTGAACATCATACGAAGCGGCCAATCAGCTGCGCGCCAACTATTTCCATGCAAATTAAACCACATCGCATGGACATTATTCTTTATGTGACTTTGGTCGATTGATTTTATTACGAATTTTAAAATTATTTTGCGCATGTAAAAAATTTTGCCGCTATTTATTTGTTTCTAAACTCCGCGCAAATTTTCGAAAGCCAAAAAAAACTGAACAAAAGGTAAACCCAACGTGGCTGCAACGATTCTAGGAAACGAGGGTACTAAACACGAGGGTACTGGACTCGAGGGTACTGGACACGAGGGTACTGAGCTAAGAAATAATACGTTTGTCACAAATATGTAAATTTTTTTAACTAAATAAGCCGAACTAAATTTTAATCGTTTAAATGCGCAGACAATTACACGTTAACTTCGTAAATAGTTTAAAGAAAAACGAATTGAACGAAATTTTTAAAGGTCATTTTACGCACAATTTATACAATGGCTTTTTAATAAAAACAATAATAATGATTGAAGCTTACTCCAAACCTCTAAAGCTTCAAAACCCTGCCTTTGCAAAAAACTAAAGAATTAATATTAATATGAGTGGTATGAGAACGCCAAGAAGTTATTTAATTACTGTTTTTTCTAAAACATATACTTGTATGAAAACACGAAGCGAATTTCAGTTTTTTTGCTGTCATTTTTTATTTAAATTCTTTTCATCGACTCTTGATTAAAATAATGGATTTTTTTGATAAAATTTTTGGAAAAAATAACTTCTGCAAAAATGAATTTCAGTGGTTGAAATGTAAAAAAAATATTTTCTTGCCTTTTTTTAGTCCAATTAAGCTTAGGGAATTCACTTGAACACATGTTGATCATTTAAAACAAGACAAACAAAATGTGCTTTTAAAACCCAAAAACATACAAATCTTAGATTTTTCATGTATGATAATTTATGAAATTACAATTAAGTATAGATAGAGTCGTGAGTAAAATAATCCAACAACGGATCTTTGGGAGTCTTTAAAACCCCATCATTGCACAGTAAACTTTATTTTCCTAAGCCTAAGCAAAACCCAAAAAATAAGCTAAACTTTATCATAATATTTTAATAAAACTGTGCTTTTTAAAAAATACCAAATAATTTACTTTTAGAAAAAGTAAGCAATTGTTTTTCGAAAAATATTTTACTAAAATGTTTTTGCAAGGTTATTAATAGCAGAATTATTTGCAATTATTTTTGCAGTTATTTTTTCCGAAGACATTATTAGGATTTTTTTTCTACACACCACGAAAAATAACCACAAAAATCTTTTTAACAGCACAATCAAGGCATAACAGCAACCTTAATGTTTATTGTCTTTCAAGTCTACTCATAGCGTCTCAGCATTTTTAAAGCTAGTTATTATTTTAAAAAGATGCACAAAAATATAAACTAATAACACAAAAATGTTTTAATGTTATAAAATTATTACTTTTGTGTTATTTCTTCTCAATAATTTTTGTTTATAATCCTACCTTTTAAAAGTCAGTTAAACAAACTAAATGATTTTTAGGTAAAACAAACTATTGTTATGCAATAAATTTATCCCGCTTTATGCGGGAAAGTTATTTTTTGCTCGTCAGTACCCTCGTGTCCAGTACCCTCGTGTCCTCCTTTGCATAATGAATCG
>JASAMX010014817.1:0-14557 GCA_030248175.1 Microlaimidae sp. YZB2_3
TCTCTTTTCTAAAACTTCTAGTGCTGAATTAACTGGAACGTTATTAAACAATGAAATGATGTCGAAAGAAACTAATTTGTTAGTATTTGAAAAATGACTGAAATTTTTTAGTTTATTCACTAATTCAGTAGTATTTTTTATGTGGGTATCTCGTAAGCCAAGAAGCGGGTTTAATATTTTAGCCAAAAATTTAGACAAATAGTAGCTGACGGTGTCGAATTGAGACAAAATTGGTCGAAGTGGAATAGATTCCTTGTGGATTTTTGGAAGTCCATAGAGATAAGGTTCCGAGAGTCTATCTATTGACGGTAAAATTTCACAAATTTGATTTCCAGAAAGTGTGCTGTTTTTTAATATGTCGTAAAGCTCTTTTCTAATTTTTGCTGTTGGATTTCTTTTTATTTTTGTATATAATGTTGTGTCACAGATAATATTAAAGAGCTTTTCTGTATAATCATTATAATTCATAACTACCGTTTTTTCTCCTTTGTCTGCTTTTGTTACTCGTATTTTCTTATCTTTTACTAGTTTTTTAATTTCTTTTATCGCTTTTTGATGTTGTGGTGCTAGGTTGGGTGGAGGAAGTTTTGCACCTCGAAGAACCGCGCCGACTTGGTGACAGATTTTATCACGGTGTTCTTTGAGATTAGAAGAATGTTCTATTAAATTTTCGATTGTCGAAACAAAATCAGACACTGGTAGAGTTTTTGGAGTGATGCTGAATTTTGGGCCTAAAGCTAACACGTCCAATTGTTCTTCATTAAAATGGTGATTAGATAAGTTTACTACCAATGAATTTCTAAAGTTTTTATTTGGCCACAGAGGTTTAAATGGTTTTTCATAATTTAAAAGCCGGGTGAGTTTTTCTTTTTGTTGTTTTTTAATTTTTTCAAATGTAAAGTTATAATCGAAATCCATACGTTTTTCGACCAGTTTAAAATCAGTCTCGGAGAAAATGCTTTTAAATGTTCGAAATAAAGTTGCTGTTTTTGTACAAATTGTCCTGATTTTTTTATAAAGATGCGATCTTTCATCTTTCATAAGCATTATTTCAGTGCGTTTTAGTCTCCTAACCGAGGCTTTAAAACGATTTTTGTTAGCAACTTGGAATCCTTTTGGCACAATCTGGTGGTGTAGACATTGATTAATGAAACGTAGATTATTTTCTGCATGAGCTAATTTTTTAAGTAAGTCTGAACAAACAGTTGTATTTCTGGCGGCTTCTGTCCCATAGCTTTCTCGCAGAGTATTTTTCAACGATTTGTGAGGAATATTCATATTCAAGAGACTCTCAAACTTTCCTGAAAAATGGGAATCCCACACAGAGTTGTCCATGACAGAGATCATAAATCTTGTAAAAGTCGTTACAAAATCAGCATATTTCCAACATAATGATTCTTTTTACCAACAAATACGCGGTCTTCCTATGGGAAATCCTTTATCTCCTCTACTTGCTTGCATATTCTTAGAGGAATTCGAATATAATTTTTTAAAAACTGTGGATAAAAAACCCTTAATTTGGCTAAGATATGTCGACGATGTTTTTGCTATTTTTCAAGGAACAGAATTAGAGTTACAAGAATTTCTAACTTTACTTAATAAATTCGACACAACAAATAATATAAAATTCACACTTGAAATTGAAAAAGACAATAGTTTACCATTTTTGGATATTAAATTAATAAAAGAAAAAATAAACGCAAGAGAATTTAAACTGCAATTTGAAATTTACAGAAAACCCACAAACTCAAATCGCTGTGTCCATGCATTATCAAATCAACCGCCCAATCAACTAGCGGGAACTATAAAATGTTTAGCTTATAGAGCCAGAAAATTATTAAATAATCCCAAGAAAGAATTAGAATTTTTAAAAAAAATTTTTGAAAATAATGGATATTCTCAAAACTTCATTTCTAAAGCTGTCAATCCTCCTATAGGACCAAAATTACAACCAACGAAAAAGCGCATAACACTTCCTTATTTACCTGGAGTTACTCCGAAGATTCGAAAAATCCTGAATAAGTACGAAATTGAAGTTGTTAGCGGAAAGTCCAATACCATCCATGAGCATTTTATGGGAAATAAACTTTTGTCAAATAAAAAACAAGAAAACAAAAACATTATTTACAACGTCACATGTAAAAATTGCGATAACTTCTATATTGGTCAATCAGTACGTTTCTTAAAAAAACGGTTAGACGAACATAAAAAAGACAATAATTCGGCAATTTATGACCATATTCAAAAAACAAACCACAATATTGATTTCGAAAATACAAAAATTCTTGAAAAAGGTAAAAAAGTCTCGACCAGAAGATTTAGCGACGAACTTTTGAAAAAAGAATCATTATACATATCTTTAAATTCTTCAGCGCGTTCACTAAATATAGCCAAAAGTGAAATCCATCCAGCATTAATATCAGCATCTCGAAAGTGGCTACCGACAAAGTTCACCAATTTATAGTCGCCTCACTAGGATTTTTTGTCACTATACAAACAATATAATACCAATTAAGAATCCCGCGTCTCTTTTATTGTTCTTTACCTAACTTTTTCGCATTTTTGGCACATTAGGAAAACTTGTTTAAAGTCTTAGACTATTTGGACCGTTTAATGATTCGTTTTTGTTTCCTGTTTTTCTTCCCATTATTTACAAAAACTTTTTCTTTTATTTATTAGACTGTGTTTTAATTACTGTTATTGTTTTTACCAAAAATGTTATATAACCGTATACGTTTTATTGACATGTTTTTTAAAAAGTATTTATATCTAAATTTATTTATTCTATTTTTGTTATAGAAAAAACCATTCTTCTGAAGAAGAAACCCGTCGTGGTTTCGAAACGTCAAGTAATAAAATATTTTTCTGAGGAAATTGCCCAACATTACAGTTTTATTATATTCACAATTATTGTAAAAGAAACACCACACCCCCACCAACAAAACCTTATCAATATCCCACACAACGCAAAAAAACCCTAAAAACAAAAACTAGAACCCACACCCACCCAACCAAACCAAAGCGAGCACGAAAGAAAAAAACCACTTTGTTATGTATCCAACAACCACAAAGAAAAAACCAAAACAAACAACCCCCCCCCCCCACCCCCCCAACCCCCCCCCCAAAAAAAACCAACCCCTCTTGATATTACGTAGCAAAACTTCACGAGCGCAGGAAAAAAATTAAATTTTACTTTGAAAAAACTCAGGGTATCGTGCGCGCAGTATAGTGTAATTACACCGTTTATTATTTTTTTCAAAATTTTTATTGTTACAAAATTTTCTATTATCTTAATTAAATCTCTTAATTAGTAGTGAAAACTAAAAAGATATGGGTTTCTCACCCATCTTTAAAAATTTTATAAAATTTTTGGACCCTGGATCAAAATTTTTTTATACTTTAATTATTATTATTATTAAAAACTTTCAAGACAAAAAATACTAACTCGATTGTCAATTTCGTCTAAGTAGAAAAGCGCTTCATTCATTCAAAAATACTTGTTGTGGTAAAACGCGGATTTTAAAAATAGTTTTTGTACAATAATTAGCATAAAAGAAACCTGATGTTGATTGGCTATGTAGTTTATTTGTTCAAGAAATAAAATTAGGTGGTCTGTGCAGTAAGTATAACCACTCAAAATAAAAAAAATATATAGCGGCACTTATAACAAATCGGTTTAAATCAAAAACCGCCGATGATATAAGTAGCCTAAATTATTTTGGTTTGATTAGTTATTACATGGACCTATTTTAATCTTTATTTCTTAAATTCATCACGTTTTTAAGTAATTATTAATTTATAAGTAATTTAATTATCGACCGTTTTGCAATACACTTAACCCGTTTCCGTAATTGCCTTTTCCTCGAATACAACCGTGAAACGTTCGTGCGACCTTCGTCATACTTAATTTTTTGCGCGAGTAGTGCCCAGTGAGCAAATTGAAATGGTTAAAGCGGTATGGTGGCAATATTCAGATTTTTGTCACGGATACAGTGTATTATGTAGAATATTTCATGTTGCAAAAATTTGCATATTGCTACCGTACAGCTTTAACTATTCCAATTTGCTCGCTCACTGGGCACTATTCGCGCACAAAAAATTATGTATGACGGAAATAAAACCTAGGTCATGCGAAGAGCTTACCGCGGTAAGGTTTACATACGACATTTGTCACACGAAAATATCACCACCGTGAGACGAAAGTTTTACCTTTGTCGTACGAAGGTTTCACGGTTGTAGCGGAGGAAAAGGCCTTCACGGGAACGAGTTAATATTCTTTATATTACATTACATGGGATATAGTGTTTAAAAGCAGGGGATATACACAAAAAAAAACTAATTTTCCTGATTATAAAAAACCAAAAAAATCTGAAAAGCAATAAAAAAATTGAAATTGTACATTCCGTCAGTATTTGAAACAGATAGTATATCAATGTGTAACTACGACTTGTAATATACATACGAATGTTTTTATGGATATTATCTTACGTGAATGAAATATAAATTAAATATAAATTAATTTCATTGTTATTTGATAGACATTTAATTTTTGTACAAACTATAATCTTCTATCGAAAGTCGAATATTATTACCTGTTTTAGAAGGAATAAAATCTTGTGCAATTCTCCAAAACTATGCCGTCCCCCGTATGCCTAATACTTCTCACCTCAACGGTTTCGCTGTGGGACTTTTCCACGGCTCAGGGCATCATCGGATATGACTACGAGACCCCGTTCGATTTGGGTTCCATCATTTTCCCCACGTACTACAAAAGAGGCGCCGGAATCGTGAGACACGGATATCCGAATACCTACGATCTGGCCGAAATTTCCCTCTCCAATTTCCACAAAAGAAGCGGCGGCGGAATCGTGAGAAAGGAATATTCCGACCCATTCGACCTCGGCAATTACGCCATCACTAAGCGAGGCGGGGAATCAGGTAAATAAATATAAAATATAATATAAAACTAACAATAATATTATTGTATGTTTTGTATGTTATTTGCTGTGATATTATGCTTATAAAAAAATGAAAGTTTTGAAATTAAAAAAAATAATATAAAAAAAAATAACTTCGTATTTCAATAATTATTATTAAGGCTGGTTGTGTGGGCTGTTTCGTCAGTGGAGTCCGGAATCGTCTGACAGTGACAGTATAGTTTGACCGTTAGTCTTGATAATTTTTGGTGGGTTACTGCTGTGGTTTCTGTTTTTAGTGGTTTTTGTTATGTTTATGGTTTATATAGGTAGATACAAATTTCAATGCTGTAACGCTTACATGCTTTTGTATCTTTCCTGTCTATGTATTTACATGACAAAATAAATTCATTTATTTATATTTGTTTATTTAATTAAAGGACTGATATCGTAAATAAGAAAAATTTGTTAATGGGATATTTTTTGAGGGAAAATTTCCTGCAAAATCCTATTGGTATCTAATATTTTATTTATTAATTATAAGACATGAATTCCCTGCATCGAAAGAAGAATATAATTTAAATATGTATTTTAGATAATTTGCGCGCTTTGCATCTCATATTATTATATATTATGAGACACAAAATGTGTGAGCGTGTGTGCGTGGGTGTGTGCGTGTGTGCGTGTAGATGGGTAGGTGGGTGCGCGGGTGGATGTGTGCGTGTGCGTGTGCGTGTGCGTGTGCGTGTGCGTGTGCGTGTGCGTGTGCGTGCGTGTGTGTGTTTGTTTGTGTGTGCGTTCTTTCGTTTGTGTAAGCTTTGTGGCTCATGTTTACTGGTTTGCAGACCAAATTTAAGAACTCAACTTTTTTTGTCCGTCCTCAGTTTTCTGGTAAAAAACTAAAGTAAATTGAATACACGCCCAGGCACAAAAGCAATGAGATATAAGCAATAAAATTTTGACGATAAAAGCCCAATTATACATCAAACTATAGTTTATAGGTATCGTACGAGAGCAATACGAAAATCCCTACGATCTGGGAATAATCATCCCCACTCTGTACAAACGAGGCGGAGGTATAGTAAGGAGCGATTACGGAAACCAGTTCGACTTGGGATCCCATCTCTTCAGCGGAATGTACAAGCGCGGTGGGCTGAGCATTGTGCGAAAGCAGTACCCAGATCCCTACGATCTGGGCAGATTAGCAACCAACGCTGTCAAGCGAAGCGTCAACCCGTTAGGCTATCAAAATAGTATATACGGTTGGTATCCAAGAAGAACCTATCGTCTCACTAATCCACCTTTTATTTTAATGGTTTAAAGACAATTTTTAGGATGCCCACAAAATCAGGCCGCGCCAGTGATTCCCTCAAAATCAGGCAGCTAATTTTTTTTAAAAACTACATTACTATTTTTTCAACAAAAAACACATTTTTTTTAAATTAAGCGCCAATATTCTAAATAAATGTTTTTTTTTTAAATTTGCCCAAACTTTTAGAAATAAACACCGCTTTAGAAGGGCTGTGACTTTGAAAATAACAAGATACAAGCAGTTAAAATTTTAACGTTCAATAAAAATTATCATGACTTTAAAATTTTTACAAATTTTATATTGATTCAATTCAATTTTGTTTTTAATTGGTCATTAACATTGGGTATTTATTAAATGGCGCACAGGTGTTTAGGTATAAGGTGTTTTTATAATTATATGTATTCCCCTTTAAACATGTTTTACAGTTGATCTCTATCTAGTCGTAATTTTTGATCTAATCAAAAAACTTAAATGTGGTAAATAAATGATTTGGGGTTGATGGAGCAGATGAAACTTAGAGCCGTAAATAGGGGAACTTAGAGCTTTAAGTTGGAAATTTAAAACCGAAAGTAAAAATCGCTAAAACGTATATTTAGCCTAAGCCAATCCTAAATGCAAGCTTAAACCAATTTTTTTCGTGAGGGCTCTAAATTCCCACTATTCGCGGCTCCAAGTTCCTAAAAATTTCCGGCGGCTCCAAGTTACCTAATTACGGCTCTTAAAAACCCCGTACCGAAATAAATTTTGTTTTGTTCTGGCAATTTTTATTATATTTATTTATTTTATTTATAATTATATACTGTTGTGTGTTCAAAATTGTGTTTATAAGCTGTTTTAAGTTGTAACAGTTTTCATATATAAATATACTTGGTGAAACTTTTGTTTTATCTCTTTTTAAAATTCATTTTAGATATTATTTTTGTCAAGAAATGTTTTTCGTAGGGTGTGCAAAACATTCACCTCCGTATCCGCATCTGCGAACATCCGTGCTATTTTTGACATACACGTTCGTGGATTTTTAAACTCACATCCGCGGATTTCAATATTGATTTTTTTTTACTTTTAACGTTACCTAATGCTAATGCCCATTTTTGATTTACTTTTGACCTTTCCCAAAACAAAATTTTTGAGGTGTGAATGAGTGTTTTAAAAAAAACTTAAAACTGCAATCAAAACGCTTTTTTTACCTCAAATTAACATTTTTTAACCTATTTTTCCTTCAAAATGGAAAAGCGTTATGGGTAAAACAAAGTTCAAAAATTAAAGCGACATGATAAAAATGCGTTAGCTAGAGATCCGCATCCGCAATTTTGTTTCAAAAAATCCGCATCTGTATCCGCAAACGGAAGTCCGAAAATGACACAGTGCCAAACGTAATTGTCACGAAATTTCCAGTATAACGTTTTTATTTAAAGACAATTTAAAAACCATTTAGAGGTTTAAAATTAAAAAAAACTATTACACTTTTTGAGGTAAATCGAAGTCCAAAACTCTAGAGGCTAGAAGGTTTGGATAAAATTTAGAAGGATATATAAACAATATGAAATCTGAGCAGTTCTTTTTATAAAAATTCTAAATGTAAGCGTAGCTGCAAAGGGTCTACAAATAAAATCAACAACAGAAAAAAAATTATTTTAACAGTAACTTTTTATTAAGGTTGAATTATATCTGGCTGACGCTGAAAATTAGTATGCAAATATGACGGGACCAATTAAAATTGGGCGGTAATGACGTTTCTTTAAACAAATAAGAACCTATCACCAAATACACAAAAATTAACCAAATTTAGCTCTTGAAAAATTTGCACTTAGATTCCGATCTGAGTAATTTAATAAATAATTATTAAAATCCATGTTTTATTCTCTATTATTAATCCGCTTTAGTGAAAAATTTTGAATGTTTTTGTGGTTAAATAGTCGATTCAATACTGCAAATATCGAGGTCAGCTAGATTTTTTTTGTCTGTAAAGTTTTTAGATATAATATAATTTATATTTTTAATGCTTATACAAGATCAGTCACCCTCGGTTTTATTACTAATTTAGTAACCTGTCACGCCATTTTTATAAAAACTTATATCGAGATTCAATCTTAGTTTGTTGTGTTTGTCTACTGCACTTTTATTTGTGTATTGTGTAAGCTATGTTTATTGTTATTGTTATCATAAATAAAACCAATGCATTTTATGACATAATAGATCTTAAGACATTTAAAAAGGTCTTATTTATGTTAAAAAAACAAACTAAAAATCCTAAATTTAATAATTACACTTTATTCATATACTAATTTGAAAAATTTTAACAGCTAAAAAAGATAATTTTACTATCAAATACATATGTATTGCACCTAAACGTTGATGAAAGGCAATTTTCGGTAGTAATAAAAATTTACAAGCAAAATGTACTTCAAATGCTTATAGGAGACAAAAAAATGTTTTACAGATCGTGATTGGCTAGAAAATATTTATTGTGGTTGAATTAAAAATTATGTTAAAACTGGAAGGAAGTTAAAAAAACTTTTGGCGCAAAAAAAACGTTTTTCCAAATTCATGAATCTCAGAAAATAAATAATTTGCACATGACGTCGTTTAATTTGCAAGAGCATGGATTGCGCGCAACTGATTGGACGTTCAGTATAACTTAAGAATAATTCCATCAGGGTGAAAATAGCAAGGTGTTCAAGTATCCAATTTTCTTTCGAGAAAATATCACGTGCAGAGAAACATGTGACGCAACTAAATAACAATTGGTTACATAACCACTGGCAGCTTTTTTTAAATTTTTTTTGCCCGCGCGTTTATTCTTCTTTTCTTCCTGACGGAGAGCAGTTACGCCCTTAATTTCAGCCTAGAAGACTTTAGCTTTAGTACGTTTAGTATTTTTTGCGTGGTTTCCGATAAAAAAAGTAAGGAGAGTCAATAGTTGTATTTTCCAGACCTTAATCTCACTTAAGTCGTATTCAATAAGGATTAATCAAACAACCATTTATTTAGTGCTATTTTTGATATTTTTTTTGCAAAAAATGACTACCTACTGTCTAAAAAATGGACAAAATTTAAAAAATTAGGGTAATTGACTTATTTCAGCTAGGCCTTCATTTCGGCCGCCAATTTAGGGTGTTAGAAAATTAGCTTTTTTTTAAAACACAAAAGAACTAGCCCAAAAGTAACTGAATGAATGTTGAATAAAGTGTTTTTGCAAAAATTTTTTGTTTGTGTTATTCTGCATTATCAACATTTTCATACAAAAAGTGAATTTTTTGAGATTTTCTAGATTTTTTATTTGTGTTTAAACTGCATCAAATTTAGAATGAAGCACTATATAACCTTAAAATAACTTCTATTTAAGGCTCAAAATTGTTAATTTTTATAATTTGATATCTCCTTCAAAATCACTCTGCAATGCGAGTAACTAAGTGAGTATTTTAAGATTCCGTTAATTTTGGCCACCTTAAAATTCACGTGAAAGAACCTGTTTAACATGATTTGCACCATCATATGTACGGGTGGGGTTTCATAATACATAGTTTACTAAGTTGTATTAAAGAATTTCTCAAAAATAATATAGAAACACATTAAAAAAAGGTTATTTTCTTGGCGGAGGGATGCAGTCATATAGTGAATATTGTAAATATCAATGTCAATGGGGTTTTCCCACCTAACCCACCACTTACCACGATATAAAGTACCAATGCTTCAAAAAGTTGTGAAAGTTAATTAAAACACAGTAAAAATGTCAGGTTATTTCCTTCGGCGGAGGGATGTATTCATAGGAATTACGTAGTAAACATATGTGCGGGCTGGTGTCATCCAACTCCCAATTGACTAGATTTGAACTATCAAGAAATCGGTATAGGAATTTCTCAAAGATTATTGAAATGCGGTAAAAAAACTCAGGTTATTTTCTTGGCAAAGGAATGCAGTCTGATATGAAACATAAAAAATAGGCAAGGGTTGGTGTGGAATTTTACCACTCCTTAACTTTTGTTAACGTCTTATTTCCCTTTAAAGTTTATAGTTTTGGGTTATGTTATCGTTTTTTTGTGTTTTAGGCTTCTGTTTTTTGTTTTTTTTTAAACCAAAAAAACCGAAAGTAAGACTGATTTTGTTTTTTTTTGTTATTTTTAGGTTCAGAAATATTCAAATTTTGCACTGGAATAACAAATATAGCTATTGTTTGATTTTTAGGCCAAATTTTGGCTTGATTTAAAAAGCCAGAAAAAACTTATTCAAAAAAATAAAAAAAGGTGGCCGAAATTAAGTCAGTTACCCTAAATTTAAAAAAATGATGGATTTAAATAACAACAATAATTTATAATTTTTTATTGACAAGATAAATTAATACTATGCTTATTTCACTGTTTCGTGATATATCAGGTAATAATTTAAATGAAATCGAAATTAAATAATTCAACTGAACGTGGGTGGTGCTTTATAAATCCGGTTTGCTGCAAAATAAAAACTTAATTGCATGTGTTGGAATAAAACAAGCATTATATTTAGTCACATGTTAACAGTGTTGACCTAAATATATATTTATATATATTAATATAGTTACTATTAATACTAATAAGACATAAAAACAATTATATTTTTATTTGTTAGATTTTTTTTACTAATTTTAATATTTCGTCGTGAAGGATATTTTAACATATTCTTTTTTAAGAACATGGTTAAATAAGTTTAAAATTCTTCTGCGGAAAATTTTGTTGATATAAATTAAAAAAAAACTATGCTTCTAAAAATTGCATAAAAATATGGCGTACAAATATTTGGCATTAACAGCTCACATCATTTCAATTATTCTTCTTGTTGTCGCAATATGCTTAAATATGGTATGCATGTTTAAAACTTTATGATAATAGAAGTATAACTACAGTAATATACGGTTTTTGGTTTTATGAATGATTATAATTTTAAGTTGTTTTTATCTTGTTCATAGTTACACATATAAGCAGGGTACAAGGTCTTTGGAGCCTCAAGCAGGGAACTTGGAGCTATTGAAAAATTTTGGGAACTTGGAGCCACAAGCAATGGGAACTTGGAGCTTTTCAAAAATATTGGTTTGGGCTTATATTTAGGCTTCGCTTAAACTTAAGTAAACGTTTTGGCGATTTTTACTCACGGCTTTAAATTCCCAACTTTTAGCTCCAAGTTCCCCGACTTACGGCTCCAAGTTTCCTATTTTTGGCTCCAAGTTCCCAGAGTCCATCGACCCTAAATTTTAAGCAGCAAAAATAAATTGATTGCTACAAATGTTAAACATATTACTTGTCAAAATTTTACACTGGGTCATAATGGATTAAAATATGCCGCTTATTCGAAAGTTTTGCAATTGATATTAAATGTATTAAATATCAATTGCAATTAATTGCAATTGAAATTAACTGTTAGTGATGCTTTTTAATTATTGGACAGAACTTGACACTTAACTATTCTTTTTAGATATATGGTATATTGATGACATTGCTTTTTAAATGGGCAAAAGCCTCATAAAACTTTTTATAGTCAACGTTTTGCTACAAAATATTAGCCTTATTAATGACTTAAAAATGTAAACATATCAGATAAAGCTAAATATATCAGATAAATACACTAAATAATATAAATTTGAAAAATATATGTTATAAATTGTTTAAAACGAAGATAAACATTAAAACTAATGTCATGATAAAGAATAGAAAAATATTAGTAATAAACTCGTAGAAAGGATATCTAAGAGGAGCATTATGCTGATTACAGTAGTATATATATAGACAAAGTAATAAGTTCGTTAACTTAACCATCACCACTATTTAACCGCCACCACTTGCTGATTTGAGAAAAAATCATGAATTAATGTGTGGTTAAAATGGAGCTGTTAGACCTGGTTCATACTTCGTCCAAACTGTCCAAATTAAAAAAAAAACACAAAAACTAAATACGATTTTAGGTAATTTAATGCATTTTTAGATTTTTCTTTCATTTTTGGCATTTCGACCTGAAAAATAAATATTAAAAAGTTTTTAAAATTTTAAAAGCACATATTGCTAAAAATCGAGTTTTTCGGTTTGGACTTTGGACGATGCATGTCGCGGGCTTAAAACTGTGGATTCAAAATAATATAATAAATACACACCGCCACCATTAAATAATTTTTGGTATGAATTTCATGAAATTCGGATTGAATACCAATGAAGAATTTATTAATACAGAAAAACTTTTACGATTGATAGATTTCAGGCTGCATTGTTTACAACTCACTGGCAGAAGGCGGAAATACCACCGCATACCAAACACTTCTACGGATTGTACCAAGACTGCACAGAGTACAGCGGAGATTCCGCCTTCACCTACAGCACTAGCGGTTACCGTTGCAATTATAAATTTGAAGATCTGCTGACTGGCGACAATTACATTGGAAATAATTTGAGTAACAATTTGTTACTTCGGTTGTTTTGTTACAAGACGTAACATTTATGTAATAAATTAATATATTGCTAAAATTTTATTTCGAAAATTGAACGTTAATAACATTTAATTAAGGTAACTGACTTAATTTCGGCCACCTTTTTTTATTTTTTTTGAATAAGTTTTTTCTGGCTTTTTCAATCAAGCCAAAATTTGGCCTAAAAATCAAACAATAGCTATATTTGTTATTCCAGTGCAAAATTTGAATATTTCTGTTACACTTAAAATTCAGTGAAGGTTTAAACTTTTTTTAAAGTGGCCGAAGTTAAGGCGCGTGCCATTTATTTCCGCCACCTACAAAAAACTGGACAGAACTATTGCTTAAACGAACAATAAAAATTTCTAAAGGTTGCAAATTTACCCTTAGGTATTGTGCTTGGTACATATAACTTAACTTTTCCCGTTTGCGAACTTTAATAGTTATTAGCAAGATTTAAAATAATTATGTCAAAACATTAAAAAACAAGTTTTAAGAACCTGTCTTTTTTGTTGAATTTTTATTTTTGGCTTAAAAAACATCAAAACAAAGTCAAACGAGCAAAAAAAATTCTTAATAAATATGGTAGTGCAATGATATTTAAAAACAGCAAAAAACGGCAGGTTCTTTCACCTAAATTTTATGGTGGCTGAAATTAACGGAATCTTAAAATGCGCAGTTAGTTAAACGCATTGCAAAATAATTTTGAATCAAATATCAAAACATGAAAATTAACAAATTTGAGACTTAAATAGAAGGTATTTTAAGATTATATATTGCTTCGCTTGATTGCAAATTTGATTATAAATTTATAAATTTGATGCAGTTTAAACACGAAGCAAAAATTAAGAAAATCATAAAAAATTCACTTTTTGTATGAAAATGTTGATAATGTAGAATAATAAAATTAAAAAAACTTTTGCAAAAACACTTTATTCAACATTAATCCAGTTACTTTTGTGCTTGTTCTTTTGTGTTTTAAAAATAAGTCAATTTTCTAACACCCTAAATTGGTGGCCGAAATTAAGGCGTGGCCGAAATTAAGGCGTGGCCGAAATTAAGTCAGTTACCCTAAGTTGTTTTTGGATAATTTTTCTTCATGGTGAATTAAGGAATACAGAATAGTATTTTTATTTGTGCACTAGCGACAAAGAAAAGAAGTATAATATAATATAATTTTGTACAGGATATAATAAATAAAGACCATAGTTAAATTCCAAACGGTCAAAACGGGTATCAAAGTATACATGAATTCAGTACAAAAACTATGTGCACTCGAATAGTTTTTTTTGCATTTAATTTAATAATTTTAATAACCACGGTAAGCAAAAGGTCGTTGGTTCAAGCCCAGAAATTCAATTTACTAGACACACTATAAGTACCCCTATAGATAGTGGCACTTAGTGTACCACTATAAGTTGTACTATATTTGCTGTCAAAAAATAAAGACATTTAAAGTTTTGAAATGGACTAATTACATTAAAAAAAATCAATCAAATTTTTGCAACACATACTGTTTAACTCAATAAAGTATTCTACAATTTATAAGACCACTAAAAACACTTTAAACTGATTTTGAAGTAATTTTGAAACTTAGGCAATTTTCTCTCTATAGTGATACTTGCTGAGCCACTATGAGAACCACTATGCGCTCTAAAAAATTAATATTAAGATTCAGGCAAACCGCGCGTCCTCAAAATGGCGGCTTTTTACTGTCACATTACAAAAATAATAAAATATCGTTTTGGCACTAAAAAGTATATATTTTAAGAATTACATAAAAGAAGAAAATCCATAATAAAAATTATGATTTTCTAATATTTAATAAAATTATTTTGCGTTTGTTTTTTATCATTGCATATGTGTTAAAACCTTATTTAAACATATAAATTTAAAAAACTTGCA
>JASAMX010014818.1:0-31495 GCA_030248175.1 Microlaimidae sp. YZB2_3
AAGCAGTCCATTTATAATTATTTGGAATGGCTAAAATATTACTGGAAATGACAAAATCATTTTAAAAATAAAAATAAGCCGCAGTTTGTTTAATTTATTCTTAAAATTATATTAATTCTTTTTAATTATGCTTATTTTTAATAAATAACCACAAATCAGTCTTGTTTGTTGCATTATTTTTATAATTGTTGTATATAGAAAAATAAAAAATAAAATGAACATTACTAAAAAAGGAAATTGCAAATCGACTAATATTGTTTTTTAAGAAAAGGCAAAAAAATAAAAGGTCATTATTTCAAGATAATATTTGTTTAAAGATTTCATTCAAAAACCTTGGCTTGTTAGATTTGGCGCTTCCAGATAGCCTTTGGGTTTAAGTATCATTTCGAAAATTAGCAAAAAAAAATAAAATAGAAATTATAAACAAGTAAACAGTAATTGTAATCCCATCATTATACATAAAAACGAGTTAAAAAACTGGAAACTATATAAAAAAAATCAACAAAAATCAATTAAATTATTTACGATTTTTCATCTAAATTATTTAAATGAAAAGTAAATAAAAAGTAAACTTTATATTTTTAGAAAACTGCAAGTATTGTGACAAAATTTTAGAAAGTAGGTGGATCGCTGCTGAGGTCCATATATTTTTCCCAAATGGTGGAAAATATAATTCATGCGCACTAGAAATGTGCACGGATATCGGCGTTGTGGCGCAGTGAAAGAACGCACGTCTTGCATACTGAAGGTCCCTGGATCGAGTCCCGACTGACACAAGTATATTGTGACAATGTTAATGTTTGTTAATATTGTTATATGTATTATTTGGTTGCACAGTTAGTGTTGAGTAACATCGGCCTTGCGTATCCTGTTTTATACGAAAATAAAACTTTAAAAACAACTTAAATCGTTAGTAGTGATTTTAAAAAATTAGTTTTTATGAATTTCGAGCTTTTGTAATATGTCTATGCTATTCTTAAAATAGAAAAAGTTTCAGAACTTGGAGCCAAGAAAACTTGGAGCTGGAACTTACAGTCAAAAGTTTGGCATTTAAATTCGTAAAAAGAAAATTTTTAGTTGTAAATTTCGTTCATTGTAAATAGTTTAAAATATATATAACTAAACGCAAGCTAAGACCGAAACTAAACTAAATTTTTAAGGTTTCAAAATTTATTTTGGTGGTTCTATAAGTTCCAAATTTTTTTGGATCTAAGTTACCTACTTACGGTTAAAAAACCCTATACTAATGTATATTTAAACAATAACACATTGTGTTTAGTTTACGAATAGTTCTAAACACCATTAGTCGTTTTGTAGTTGCAACTGTATTAATTTATATTAAAAAAACCGACGTAATAAATCTGTAAAAATAAGTGCACAGATAGCAATTTTTATTAATTACTTTAGAAATTCTGGCCACAATTAAAACAGACATTTCTTAATCAACCGATCCGTTTTCCAAACATAAACATTTAAATTTAAACATACTTTCGTACAGACTTTGGTTTCGTTTCAAGTTAAATGAGGTATTACAAAGATCTCAAAAATACATTTACAACTGAAAAGTAAAGTATTTTGAGTCAAAGTTGTATTTTTATGTCAAAGTCAAAGTCCACTTGCAATGGATTTTATTACTGTTACTTTTAACACTACACAGTTAAACCGCACATCATGTAAGTATATCCGGAATCCAGCACGATATTTATTGTACTTATGCATTCATGCACAGTTTTTTTATTAATTGCCCTGTTGGATGCCAGATATACTTACATGTTAAATAAAAAGATAAACGGTTTAACTACGATGTGTTTATAGGAAATTTTTTAAATTGTGGCATTTTATTTGCGTGATATAATTAAGCTGCAACTTTAATTAAACCAATTCAAAATTTATATTAAATTTATTACAGTAGATTTGTTATTGAAAAAGGTTTTTACATTGTTAATTAAAGAGACTCGTAATTTCAATACTGGTATGATACTATAATAATAACTTCTAAACAATAAGATAAAAAAATTTGTGTGGCTTTGCACACTAAAGTGCAGTTTTGCATATTAAGTCTTGTGGGTTTTTGTGTATGTTAAACAATATTTTTAATATCATGAAAGCGAAAATTATATAGTCATTGCGAAAATTATATAGTCATTGGAGTAAGGGTAGTGTTATGCGAGTGAAAAAATATTTTGTGCCAGTGCAAAGTGGCAAAAACCGGCATTTTTTTAGAATGTGAACAATAATCATTAAACCGTAATGACCTTTTTATGTGTTTAAAAATTTTCATTGCATTTTTAAATTTTTTAGTTTAAAACCATTATAAAATAAAGCACTAAAAATAAATCGCAATAGTCCAAAAATAAATTTAACTAGAAATTAAATAAACAGCATTTACAATTTTGAAATAGTTTTTTCAGATTAACCCATTCATAATAACTATAAATGAATTCTTGGAGGTTCTTAAAAATCAAAAATTGTTTGTGCACGAACCGAAATTATTAAACATATTTTCAAAGTATTATCAAAAAAGTTAGCACCGTTTAATTAAATAATTACCGTTTAATTAAATAATTAACCGTTTAATTAACCGTTTAATAGAACGCTAAATTATTTCAAATAATTTTTTTTTAAAAATATGTTAATGCAAAAAATGTTGGTTTTTGGATTTAAGCTTCTTCATGGTATTTGAGTAAAGTATAGATTAGTTAGTGGATTATGCCGATTTGAGTCTAGGTTTTAATTAAAAATTATTTTAGTGTTCCACAAATCTTACGAAAAAATTATATGAAAATTAAAAAACACTAATTTAGTGTTGATTTTATAGCAACTGTGGAATTTATGGCTACTCTAAAATTATCTTAATAAAATTTCTTATTAAAACTGTGGAAATTGGGCGCCAATTTTTTTCGTGGCATTTAGATTTTATCTTACACTTTTAAAGATTAGAAAATAAACTGCAAAAGATTTTAATTAGCAAAATTACGCAGTTTGCGTCAGTGAGAGTTTTGTTTTGATTTAAATTGCAGTGAAAATAAAAATGTTATTTGCAAGTTATTGTGTTAGATTACTCAAATTGTAAAAAAAGTGGTTGAATAAAATCTATTTTTAGAGAGTTTAAATTGTTTAGATTATAGTTTTTATATCTATATATAAATAAAAATATAGCTCTTATTATTGTGTCAGAGCGACGGTGTGCAATTTAGTTTTAAATTATTGCTAAAAGTCAATGACACAGACGATTTGTAAGTTATGTTCAGCAAAGGTTATTATGTTATCGATAAGAGTTTTTCCACACTTACTTTTTGTTGTTACGAAAAAAATGAAAATAACCAAATATGCTTTGCGGTGTTTTCAAGTATAGTTAGAGCAAAATTTTTTTTAAATTTTTTTCCTACGAAGTTTTAAAATTTTGAATCCAAGTATGATTGTTAAAAAATTAATTTTGTTAAGCGCTTTCCTAAATAGATCAAATCGGTCAATTGTCGATAGATTTTGATGAAATTTTAGTACAATTTAGTAAATAAACTTGTACAAATTTAAGTTTGGTTAATATTTCATTCAAAATGTCCTAAAGATCAAAGTCAATGCACTAGTTTTACACAATCTAAGGTTTTAAACGTTCTTGAATTTTTTTTAGAACTTTTAAAAAAATTTTTTATGCGATACTCAAACGTTTCTTAGTATATTGTCTAAAAACAATCAAAAACTGTCAAAAATCTTTCAACACGCTTGTTAAAAAAACATTAAAATACTATTTTTGCTCTTTTTAAGATTTTTGTATCTTTAGCAAACGTTTTTTCAAACTCAAAAACAGAAAAACTTTGATCATTTTGGCTTTTAATTGCAAAAATTATATACAACTGTTATAAAATAGAATTTATCTTATTACAATTTTAGGATGCTGTATACCATATTAGAATATGTAACATGAAAATTAAATTATTGAATATTTAACCCTAAAAATGTTCGGCTGCACATTTTTTTTTAATTTTGCACGAAAATTCTAATATCAGCTTATTATTTTTTATTATCAACTAGATGTAACTAGTTACGCAGCGTTTTTTAACACTCTATCAATTTTTTGCTGCGAATAAGACAATTTTCTTTGCACTTCACTTCTGCTCAAAAAATGGCTGCGCGAGAAAAAAGGAAATGCACAGGAAGTCGCGTGCATAAGTGAAATCAGATGCGCCATTTCTGCTGCAACATTTTAGTTAAAAATTTAGTTTACAACTGACAATTTTTTGGGAAAATACATTATTATATTCTAACTATAAATACTTACAATTATTGATAATACTTCTTTTATTATGTCACAAGTAGGGTATCTGACTTAATTTCTGCCAGGCCTTAATTTCGGCCACCAATTTAGGGTGTTAGAAAATTGGCTTATTGTTAAATCACAAAAGAACTAGCACAAAAGTAACTGGATGAATGTTGAATAAAGTGTTTTTCATAAGTTTTTTTATTTTTGTTGTTCTGCATTATCAACATTTTCAAGCAAAAAGTGAATTTTTTGTGATTTTTAAAATTTTTGCTTTGTGTTTAAACTGCATAAAATTTAGAACGAAGCACTATATAACCTTAAAATAACTTCTATTTAAGGCTCAAAACAGTTAATTTTTATGTTTTGATATTTTCTTTAAAATCAATTTGCAATGTGATTTTTAAACCAAATCTTGGGTTGATTGGAAAAACCAGAAAAAACTTATTAAAAAAAATAAAAAAGGTGGCCGAAATTAAGTCATCTACCCTATGTGTAAAAAAAATTTGAATTAACATTTAAGTTTTTAACGTTCCTATAACCAAAAATGATTATTATTTTTTTATTCGGTTTTACGCTTCAACTTCATTATTATACGTATGATATGATTGCGATTCATCGAGTTCTTTTAACTCTAGGGTTTAAATGAGTTCGCGTAGAAGTTGGCGCTTTATACCTTTTAAGTAAACTCGCAAACTCGAATATAAATAAGCAACTAGTCAATAATCTTGTTATTATCTGTTTTTTTCATATTTGTATAATATATTCTTGTGCGTGAAACGGTTTACCATTTAATTCCTATTATATTATATAATTGTTATATGAGAACTGATACAAAAATATTTAATAAAATAGGTAGTGGTATCGAGCAACCGTTCAACAAAAAAACCTTGTTATTTTTATATTACATCTTATAAAATATTGTGGCATTTATTTCTTTTACGGAAGGCTTAAAAAATTTTGCATTTGATGTTAAAAAAAAACGAATACCAAAAAAGATTATTCAACAATTTTAGAAACAAATTTTAAAAAACATTTAAAAAATGTTGAAATATAATATAAAAATTAAATGCAACATGAAACTAACTAAATAATAAATCGTAATTTTTTTAATAAATCGTGTAGTTCCTCCCAGTTACACTCCTACATTTTAGTTTTAAAAAAAATTAATACACATACACATTCACTTCCAAATGTTTTTATCTGTATTCTTTTAATTCCCCCAATCAAATTTCTTTATCATCTTACGCACGTTTTTTCGAAAAACAAAAACCTTCCAACATAAGTATCCTATATTAAACTTTGTAGCAATAATTATTTTTCATCTTTACATAATAAAACGTTTCGAAACATACACTTTCAAATTAAAAAAACTAAATCGACAATTACTGCAATGTCATTATCAAAAAACCCACTGTGATTTGATTAGTATTTTCGTTTTTGTTTTTTATTCATCACCATTATATAGGCAATTTTTTTCAAAATCTTAGGGTATAACTGAATATCTATCGTAATTATTAATACAAACAATAGTGATATAACGGTTTAAGTTGATCCTGTATAAAAATATGTCCACTGATAAACAATCAGTGTGATTAATTTACCTTGCAAAAAAATTTCATACAAAAAGTGTTTTATTGTGTGGCTTAGATTTTTAGTTATATAGCGATATAATTTAGTATAGTTTTCGTATATTATATCAGTCGAACCATATCTATTTTGCGTGATATAATTAATAAAAATTGCTTCCAGTGCACGTATTTGTGCAAAATTTACCCATCTTGATGTAAGACCATTATTTTTATTGTATCGATAAAGTATTCAATAGATTTATAATTCCGTAAATATAAGTTAAATATAAGTATATCTTAAGTTTATTTACTAATTTGCAAAAACAAATACATTGAGCGATTTGTGGTGGGTACTTTCTATAAATTTTGTGAATAAACCTACATTTTATTTGATTAATATAAGTATATTGCATTCGGTAATGCGCTTTGCTCTTTGTTTGCTTTGCTTTTTATTACGCCGAGGGTTTTTGATTAGCCTGCTGGGTGCAATAAGTCTGCTATTAGTGTTTAAAAATGCGAAATTTCTAATTGATTTTGTCTAGTGTAATGTGCAATTTTTTCATTATTTCTTCAGCTTGAAATAAATATTAGAGTTTGAAAACTACCAGATTTATTTGGTATTTAAATATTTTTCTAATAACACATAATTTTTAAAATGAAATGTGGTTGGCGATTATAAAAGACCAAAACTAGATAAGGTTATTACAGTGAGATCATTAAGGTGTATTAATGTAAAACGGTTAGTATTAAAGGAGAATTTCAGCATTAAGATTTAAATTTTACTTGCAGTAAACAGTATACTTAGAAAACACCCCAGTTTTTAAGATGGTTAAAAAAACAAATTTAAAATACAAACTTGTAGCCGAGCAATTTAGAAGTGTTTTAGTCATTCCAATGAAAATAAAATTGTGACCCCTAACCTGCCAATCATGAAGCTTTAAATATAACCTAAAATTAAGGTTTTCTAAACTCAGGTTTTGTCAGAAACTTTCATCATAATAAAATGCTTTGTTGTACTAAGTTCTTTTTTGCCGGTTCCCTGTCCCTGTCATTCTACACACGTAAAAAAACTTTTAAATGATTTTTATTAAAGATTTTGCCATAATATTTGTTACGATTTTTAAACTTTTATTTATTTCAATTAATGATTATAAGCCTGTTTAGTTTCAAGATTTATATTTTTGCCTAGTAAGAATAAAGCTAAGATTATTTAGGACAAAGCTGCATTAGTTTACAACAGACAGCTCAGAATACAAATTAAAGGGTCATTATTTTAAGCTCAAAACGACCGATAAATGCAGATTGGATTATATATTAGGATACTCATTATAAAGCTTTATGTTCTATTTATGAAGCTTTAAATTCCCTATTTTTGTCACCAGATCTCTACTCTAAAATTCTTCGGCTTTAAGTTCTTCAAATCTTTGCAATTTGTATGGCCTCTTAACGTTAACGTCGTGCATGTATTTTTCTAGGTTTTTTAAAAACAATAATTTTTATTGCGAAAAAAGTTAACGAAACACTCAGTTTTATTAAGCAATTCTCATTCAATCATAAAACGGCCAGTTTTCTTAATGAAACTGCGCACTTTAAAAGTAAATTTGCTGAAAAAAATTGTTTTTCATACGACCATGTATTTGGGTTGTTACTGTATTCTTGTTTATATAAATTCTTTGTTTAGAAATATGAAGCCCAAAAAAGATTTGGAATTTTTAATTTTACATATAATCTGTCTTATGCCGTACTCTTTTTCGTTTCGAGAAACTTTTCCAGATCACCCGGTTTGGAACCCCGCTATACTCAAAGAAAAAGGCCATTGCAAACTCAAATCGGAATGGATTTGCAACCCGGATAAGTTGATACTCGACAGAGAAAAGGAACAAATTGAAAAATATTTCCAGGCACGGCATAGCTTCATTGTTTTAAAGAATAAAACGCGGTTTGTTTTTTAAACTAAGAGCAAACCATTTAGTTACCTTCTTTTCAAGCTACTCTTTGTGAAATAGCTATATAAAAAAACCTGGTTAGCACAGTAAATAACAGAATTTAATTTTATTCAATATGAAATTAAGAGTAAGATGATTTTTAAATTATGGTATATGGCACAGATCTAAAAAATTGATTTTTTAAGTAAAAATATCATAAAATCCCTAAAAAGTAACAAATTAAAAAATAATTTTTAAAAAAGACTATGCCTAAAATTGAAACAATGTATTAGCTAAGAGATGCCTAAAATTGAAACAATATATTAGCTAACAGATTTATTAAAAACATTTTTTAAAGTGTTTATTATTTAACAACACAGCATAATGTTATCGTTTTTTGTGAAATTTTGAATGAAAAAGTTCAGTTCATTAAGTGTGAAGTATTAATTATTCATTTCCCTTACAAAATTTTAAAATTAAAAGTTTTTTTAAAGGAACACCGCTAAGCGTGATTTGCTACTCATAATTATAAGATATTTTAAACATTGCACATTGAACAAAAGGTGCATTTTTAAAATTCCGAAGTGTAAGTTTAATCCACGTGGTGTTTTCGCGTCAATTCACAAAAACATTAGTGTTACGTTAGTTATCTTTCCATTTAAAAGAAAACAATGAGTTATGTCGCCAAGGACCTCCCGCGTGTCGATTCGGAAGACGGCTGCTCCGTTTCCATCCGGCTCATTCTCTTGAAAGATGTGGAGGAGGAGGACTTCGCCTCCCAGCGCCATTGGAGCTTCAGCTTCCTGAACAAGGAGCAGGGGCGTCGGTGGTTTCGCGCCACGGACCTGGTCAAGGACTGTGCCAACGACCGCTGCTGCTGCAAGAGCCTCCTCCTGGTCACCAGACTGGTGGAGGGGCGGCTGCGTTACGCGGCGGCAGTCTGCGAAGGATTCCGAATGGACCCGTGCGACATCAAATGGCTGTTTAACAAAGGTGCGTGTCCTCAACTGAATCCTATTCTTATGGGCTTAGCTTGAGGCATGGATCCGTAGTTTTTATAGAATGAGCGATGTGATGTGTGTTGCTAATAGTTGGTGCCAAATTAAACAGTTCTATAAATGAAATTTTTTAACGGATTCAAATTGTTTAAGCAAGTGATTTTTATATTCCCAACCAATACTTTTTAGAGCTTGGGGCGACTTAAAACAGGGACGGTTTGTAGCCTCTAAATGAGTAATATAAAAAACTTTTTTAACGCGATCCCGTAACAGCATTTTCCTTTACTACTTCAGTGAAACATTTGTCCCACTGTGGTGATCACCTTTTCTTCATTCATTTTGGTGTGTAAACTCAAAACAGTGTTCATTAAGTACCATCTAGATCATACCTAGGGACTGGTTGGTACGTAATACCATATGTGTGGTTAGAACCGTACTCTGTTTTCGCAACATATCCGCTCGCTGAATGAGCCTGGTGCGCAGAAGAAAGGTGCGTTTTTGCGCTGTGCTTCTCTCGAGTCTCAACATGGTATGACTTGGTTTAACCGTAGTGAAGTTTACATATTACATATGTCAGAGAAAAATACCACCATTGTAGAACGAAGGTTTCACTGTAGTGGAATGAAGTTTTAAACTTGGTAACCGGGAAAAGCGATCACTCGAGAATGGGTTAACTTTAAATTTGACGTTAGTTAAACCGTATTCCTACTACCAAAACTATATAATATAATGAAAAATGCACAATTCCTTTCAAAAAAATTAAGACAACGTATGCTATTATAATAGTATGCTTTTAAACTAGGCCATTATAATAGCACTTCTTTTTTAATAGCAGATTCACCATTTCAATTCAGTCGAATTTTCCTAAATAATATTTCGTTCGCTTACGTCATTTTCCACAAATGCGCGCGAATCAATAAAAACATTTTATTTCATGCGCATTTCCGTAGACAATATGCCATTATATTTAATTTGAAAAACAAAATGAATTACATTTGAGTTTGGGCAATTATGGGTAACTTTTAGTGCTTAAAATTTTTCGACGCGTGACATTTAGAATTTTCAGAAAATTGGGTATGGTTCTGAATAAGCGTCTTTTTACCGTATGAAATAGGGTACAAAAAAAAAAAAGTAAAATTTAAAAAAATCGTAGTTTTCTTAGTTTCTTTAGTTTAAACATATAGGCACCTTGCACTGGAATTCGGTTTATACATGAAGTATGCAATATACATAAGCGTCACCATAATGGATAATTACCATATCTCCTACTTATCTTTCGTAGTATGCAGATCAGCGAAATTTCAGTTGATCCGTTGGATCAACTGATCGGTTGATCTGCATACTACGAAAAATATGTAGGAGATACGGTAATTATCCATTATTGTGACGTTTATGTATATTGCATACTTCATGTATAAACCGAGTTCTAGTGCAAGGTGCCTATACTTAATAAAAATGACTTACTTACTCTTACATACTTTGCTGCACGATAATATGTTTCAGAAGGTTGAAGTGCTTAAATATATACCAATTTATATTAAGGTTTTTTGAAAAAAATCACATCAGTTAGAAATCAGTACTAGAATATTTCTTTAGTGAACAATAATGTCGAATTATCAAAAATAAAGTTGAAATCTGCGCTTTAAAACTAACTTCAAAACTACATAAATTTTATTAATGTTCTGGTAGTAAAATTTTTCAAAATTGAAAAATTAATTGTATAATTTCCATTCAAAATTGTTAAAAATAGAAGCATTTTCCGTAATTGAAACGTTAAAAAGTGGAAATCCAGTGCACAAGTAACGCCGCACCTACAAAGCGTCAATATTTGAAACCGTAATACGTACGAGTCGCTCGCTGTTTTTTTTAATTTTTCTTCTGATATGATTGGCGTTGGTTGTCATTGTACTCTTTTTCTAAAAATTGAGTTGAACCGTAAACTGCGTAATAAAATAGCTATTTAAGTACTTTCTTGGCTACTTATTTAAGTATTTCGACCTTTTTGTTGCATACTGTGTGTTTAAATTAAAATTAATTTACTTATTTTTTTAAAAAATTATAGTATTACTCCTTGACTAATTTGGAAATAAAAAAAATAATTCGGGTTTTAAGCTCCGAAGCTCCAGGATTATTCTGGTGCTGTAATAAAAATTTAGAAGAAATAAATAAAACATTACGTAGTTTCATAAAATGCGAAACTTCATAAAATTTTCGCAATTCCTTTCCAACTATTTATCATCCATCGCAGTTGTCCGTTGTATAAAAATTATGGATACCTTTAAAAATTCAGCTACTAAGTTTAATATATTAGCAAGTATAAGCCTTGTAGTATTACATTTGGTAGTTGAAAGCAACAAAATACAGATTCATAATGTTAAATCCTCGTATAAGACGTTTTAAATATGCAGATAATTCAGATTTCTTGATTTTTAACAAAATTACATATATTAATGCAATCTAAAAAGTGATTGATTGGTAAGGCAGCAAATGTAGATTAGATTATGGTATACGTAGGTTGCACAATTACTATATTAAACATAAAACAAACATATGCAATACACTAGGAACAAGCCATCTCTAATATACAAATGATGCGGGTAATTTATTTTATTTAATCGACAAAATAATTTGCATAGTAAAAAATTATCGCTAAAGGCTGGTTCATACTTAAGACAAAACGTCCTTTGGACAAAGTCCAAAGGACAAAATTCCTTTGGACTTTGTCCCAAGGACAAAAACAGCGTCAATATGTCTTTTGGACTTTGTCTTTTGGATTTTGTCTAAAGGACAAAGTCCAAAGGACACGTGTTCATACTTTTTGTCCTTTGGACTTTTCCCTATGGATTTTGTCTTTTGGAAAATTTCAAGTAGCATTCATACTTCTTCCAAAGGAAAATCTCCAAAGGACGTTTTGGCTTTTCTAAAATTGTCTTTTGGACAAAGTCCAAAGGACGTTTTTTTGTTATAAGTATGAACCAGCCTTTACAGTAGAATTCACTATTCGTAACGGCAGCTTCCACACTGGTATAAAATATACTGTATTATGAAATTGTAATGCAACCCATCTGTATTTAAGCACAGCCCAAAATGTTTTTTGTCAAAATCATAGTGAAAACGAAGGAATTTGCAGATAGAAAAACAAAATCAGAATGCCTTTTTTGCATTATAATACTTTTATATTTCTGACTTCTTAAATTCTAGTATTTTTGACTTGTCACAGGTTTTTTAACCGTTAAGGATGTTAAGATTTTGAGGGTCAGTATTACGTTTTTGCAGACAAATTTTTAAATTGAAAAAAAAAATTTATTTTTTTAAAATTTTATGTTTATAAATTTTATTTGTATGAACGAAATTTTTTTAATGAGCAATCATTTGATGCAAAATATCTTTTAAAAAATATCGACTTCGTCCCAACTTGGATTATTTTATAAAAATTCGATTTAACATTATGAAAAGGTGCCGGTTCTCTCTATGACAAGAGGTACACATACGTGGGCTACAAACTGCTGTGGAAAAACATAACCGACTTTTACGGAAGTCCGAAATCCAAAGACTGTGACCTGGTATATTCTAACAACACCGACTCTTTGATTCGAAAAAGATTTTTCATATTTTTTATATGGATCATACTTCTTTTGCTCAGTTTAACTTAGAAATATTAAATAGATTTAAATTTTATATTTTACTGCAGTTTCAACGATTAGAAGATTTCCATCAACGATTGTATATATTAAAAGATTTTTGTTTCAGAATCTTTAGTGGCATTGCGTTGATTATCTTTCCTTCTAAAACAATTCGTTCTTTCAATGTTTTAGACAGAATTTCATGGACTATACAATCTGTTTGATTATAGGTTTATAAAAGTCGAAGTTTTCGTTTTGCAATAGACTATTTGTATATTATTTGTTATTTTTTAAAAATTTTGTAATATGCTTAATATATATTTGATGTTTATGTCAAACAATTGTTGTAAAATATTATATATTATAATTTATAAAATATATGTACATAAACATTAATCATATACATATATAAATATTTTTTCTGCAAGTTTTTTCACGGTTTTCTTTTTTGTGTTATATTATACGTTATCCTTTATCCTGATGTTGCCAATATTTTATTAATTTCTTCGAAATTTTTAGGTCAATAGTTAGAAATTAGATTTAAATCATTTTAATTATAGCGTTTTTTTGTTTTTTTATCGTTTTAATACATTTATTGTGTATGTTTTGTTATGCAGATAAAAATGTTCTCCTGTCATAACGTTGTATAATGTATTCGCACTTTACATACAACAATTAATCATTAACAATATGTAAACGCCAAGGAATCAATCTGTTTTCGGTTTATATGGGCGGTTTTAGATATATTTAAGTTTTTCTACGTAGTTTACTAGTCAGAGTATTCGCGTACGAAGCGGAAGGTCGGTGGTTTAAGCCCAATTCATAACATTAAATTTGCAATAGTAGGAAAAATGGTAAAATGGAAATTTGTAATAAATGTAAAACAAAAATTTTCTTGTTGTACAATTTGAAATTTTTTTGGATTATGTTGGGCAAATAGAAGTTAAATTTTTCCATAAATCGTGCTTTTATTGTAAGAATATCTACTTGTTTTTCAATTTTGCGATTTGTTTTGTTATTCTTAAAAAAATGCATTCCAAATTCAATGCGTCACTTTTTTAAGATTTTTATTGTAATTCTATACTATTTATGGGAAGAGAAGATGCATTAAACTAAACAAAACTTGGTTTTGCAAAACTAAAGATTTCTTTTTCTTAATATAAAATAAATGCAACATTTTTTTATTAATCGTCTATTTAAGAATCGGTTTTACCAAAACATAAAATTAAATCACCCACTTGATTTTTTTGCTTGTTTGAAGGCCAAAATTTTGGTAATTTGAAAAATATTCCTGTCACATTAGAATACACTTTACTTAATAAACTTTTAAGTAACTCTTATGATTACAAAATTGATAAAAAAATCTTGATTTGACAAGCATATATGTAACATTAACCCGGTAAGGACGCTGTACCTCAATTGGAAAAGCGGGTTTTTTTCCGCCTCCTGTTTGCCTTCATCCAAAATTTTGCTGCTTCGCATCTGCCTCCAACAAAAATTTTACTGGTGCCAAAGAGGTAAAAATCAGAAAGGGTTATAATGTTAATCACTTTTTAACTTAAGGTAGAACACCACAGTTATGACGATTTTTATTAAAAGTTAGATATCAACTTAGATATTAATTTTTGTTCGACAAAAATTAAGTCCGATCAAAAGCTCAGATTATGAAGTATCAAGTAGTAGTTTAATCGTTTCCCGAATATTCCATTTCAAGATATAGTTTGATGAATTTAAAGCTCAAAACAGTTTTTGGCCATTTAAAAAATTTGATTCGCTCAGTTTTTCCTGCAATTTTATAGAAAGTTAACGAAAAATAAGGGGCAACTTTTAGATGTGGTTTGGAGTAAAACGTAATTCAAAATTTTAAGAAAATAAAGAAATCGATGTTTTTAAAAGAAAAATCAAATAAAAAAAATCCTGAATTAGTTTTTTAATTAAATACAATTCAAAGTATTGATTAGACTTGTGTCTAACTATTTCCAAACTTTCATTAAAATCTGAGCGAATCAATTTTTTTAATTTTCATTTAATTTTTTTTAAATTTAAAATAATGAAAATGAAACAAAATGCATGACTGTTAGTAAATGCTGTTTTTCAAAGTGGAATTGAACATTTACTTATATTATTATTAGTTTAGCTTAAGCCTTTTTTTCCACTCCGCCCGCTACTGTTGTGTTAGTGAAATAAAATTAATTTATTATTGTGAGTTTATTTCCTTTCGTTTTTGTTGTTGTTGTGGAGTTTTGCACGCTTGCTCCCTGTGTTTCAGGTGGTATCTCAGTTAAAAGAGACCCGTGATCAGCTGGAAAAACAAGAGAGTGAAAAGAATAAATTAAGTGAAAAGTGTAAAGAGCAAGAAACTCGAATTAATTCACTAAGCGAAGAAATGGCGTCAGCGCGAGAAGAATTGTCCTCGAGAATCTCCGAGTCTTCTAGTACATTGAACAATTTAGAACGGACTGTCGTGCAGAGCGAGACTAAATTGAAGGAGTATGGTAAAATGGAGGAAATATGGAAGGCAGACAAAAATTGCCTGCTGGAAAAGGAAAAATTGCTGGAAGAAACCGCAGCCGCTCTACAGACGTTCGAAAAGAAAATGCAAGCGTTACACGCCGAGCTGAGCGAAAAAGACTCTATTCTGGCGGAATTGCGCCAGTCGCTGGCGGACTGGGAAGAGCGAGAAACAGCCTGGCGAAATGAAAAAGAAGCGCTGTCCGGAGATAAAGAGTCCTTGGATCGCGACCGGACGGAGCTGGTTGGGAAATTAGAGAGTTTGGTGGCGCTGAGCGCCGCTCGAGACTCGGAAATCGAACAACTAAAAGGGACGCTGGTGAGTTGGGAAAATCGGGAAAAGACTTTGGTTTCGGAAAGAGAGGCAGCGGTGGCAGAAGGAGCGGAACTCAGGGCGGACTTGGAGCGGAAAACGGTGGAAACGGGCTCACTTGCGGAAAAGGCGTCCGGTTTGGAAAGTAAATTGGCGGAGGCGGAAAAAATGCTAGAGGAATGGGATCGCAAGAGCCAAGCGTGGGATTCGGAAAAGAATTCGTTCGGGTCGAAAATCAGTTCGCTTACGGAGCAGTTGGAAAAGTCGAGAGAAGAAAACAGTCAGCTATCTGTGCAAAAGGCGGAATCGGACAAGCGGACGGCGGAGCTCCGAGCGGAAATAACCACTTGGGAAATTACCAAAGAGGCCTGGGACAAAGAGCGCGGCGAGTTGCTAGCGGAAAAGGACCAACTGACCGAATGCTTAAACAATGCGTCGGAAGCGCTGAGCGCCTGGGAAGGGAAGGAGAAAACTTGGATATTGGAAAAGGACTCACTAACGGCCGAAATTCAATCGCTGAAAGAAGCGCAAAAATTGGAGGCGGACTCCCTGCTGCAGCAGCTGTCAGCAGAGAAAGAACAGGTATGCTATTATTTAATCGACGAGTCTGAAATTTTATGAGATTTTAATTACCAAAAGATCATGTAAACTAACCTTAGGTATAAAACAATAAGGCCCTTCCTTTTTCATAAGGTGTGATTCGTGTGAGTGAACTCCAGAAATACAAAACCAAATGAATGAAGTGTTTAACAGAAACACATAGTAATACAGGAATTGACTACGTAATCTAAACACGTTAAAAATGGAGAAATTTTTTTGCGAAATACTCCTATGAAAAATTTCGGTCTAGTTCCCCCAAATTTAAAGGCCCGGTATAATATCCCTTCCCCCAAAAAAATTCGCGAACCTGCCCAAAAAAATTCGCGACTCGATACTTTTTGAGGCATGTCTTGATAAAAAGTTGCATCTCATCTTCACATCATCTGAAAAATACACATCTCCAAAACAAAAATATTAAATTTTGCGAAATTTATAAATCAATGTAAAAAGACTCCCATCCCATTTATTCATTTCATGTAATTTTTGTATAATCAATCCTTTTGTTGGTAAGACGCCTCACTTGAAAATTGTTGCTGTGCACATGTTTGAACAAAACTGACCTAGAATAGCGTTCTTAGTCTTAAAATTAGAATGGTTATATTTTAAACACTGTAAGATAGGAATAATAACCTAGAAGAAAAATTATTCCATAAAAAATTGGATTAACTGAGTTATAAATAATAAACGTGACGGTCATCTTGTTTTTTTTTCAGCTTTTAAACGAAGTGCTGGAATTCAAAAAATCTCTCCAAAAGCAAATAACATCCAATCAAACGAAAGATGAAGAAATACAAAAACTGAACAACCTCATTTCCAAAAAAGAAGCGGAGACGTCCAACCAAAAAGACTCTTGGCTTTCCGAAAAACAGAAATTAGAAGTTAATTTAAAGGAGGCCTCCGATAGCTATCAAAAACTGGAATCCGCTAAAAAAGCTGAGGCGGCCAATTCAGATGCGAAGGAAAAAGTTCTTCAGTCACAGAAGGAAGAGCTGGAGAAAAATCTGATCGGTGTTAATTCAGAGATTGGGTCTTTAAGGGAAAAGCTGCAAAAGTTGGAATTGAATTTAAAAGAATCGAAAGAAAGTTCGAAAGCGCGGGAGGAAGCCATAGAAGCTGAAAAAGCCGTCTGGGCAGGCGAAGAAGCTCGGCTTAAGCAGCTGATAACCAAGACGGAGGAAAACGAAAAAAAATTGACTGAAAAAATCACGGAACTGGAAGCCGCTATGAAAGAAAAGCTGGAAAATTCAACTGCCTCCGAACAGTCGCTCACCCAGGAGATCCAAAAGCTGAAAGAGGAATTGACGGAGCTTTCCACAGTCAAAACCCAGTTGGAAGGCGTCGAAATGGAAAAGCAACAGCTGGCGGCCCAACTGGAAGCGGAACGCGAGCGCCTCTGCGCCGAAAGCGCCGCGGCCCTCGTGGCGAAAAGCGAAGAACTGGCGCGGGAAAAAGAGGCGCACGCCGAGCGATTCCGAACTTTACAAACGGAGTTGGACTCTTTAGGCGAGTTGGCGCCGCTGCTAGAAGCATCCCGAAGCGAAAAAGAGGCGCTGGAAAAAAGGCTGGCCGAGGCGGAAGAGCGTCTGAAAGCGGCGATGGACTCGTTAAACAAGAAGGAGGCAGAATTGAACGCCGCTAGCGAGAAAGCCTCCGAGGAGTTAAAGGACAAGTCCCGGGAGCTGCTGGCGCTGCGCCAACAACTGGAACCCGAATTGCAAGCCGCCCTGGAGCAGAAGGCGGAGCTGGAGTCCCGACTGGCCCACTCGGAGGGGCGGGTGAAAAGCGCGGAAAAGGAGATCGCCGATTGGCTGGCGAACGAGGCGGATTGGCAGGCGGCCAATAAGCAGCTGGAGACGGAGCTCGAGTTGTACAGAGGCCAGAAAGCAGAATTGGACAAATGGAAAGAGGAGGCCGGTGCAAAATTGGAGGGGGCGGAGAAGGAGATCAGCGATTGGAGGAGGAAGGAGAAGGACTGGGCGGCGGCTAATGAGCGACTGAAGGCGGAGCTGGAAAGCGCTCAGGCGGCACAAAAAACGGAGGCGGATGCGTTGACACAACAGTTGATAGCGGAGAAGCAAAAGGTGGGTCACATTTATCCGCTAAGTGACGTCTTTGGAGTTGAAATTTTTACATTGGCGCTAAAGGTTAACCAAACGTGGTTAGTTTAGTCGAGGGGTAAAAACAAGGTGCGCGTGAAGTAACCAATCAAATTAAAACAATTCAGCACCAGTTCTATCAGGCAATCAGAATTCATAAATATTAGAGTTTTGATGAAGATCGGTTTTTAAAAGTGGTGCTAAATTGCTTTAATTTGATTAGTTACTTTATGCACCCCTTCTGTTTTTATTTTCTGAACAAGAACAATTGAACTAGTCTCGTCTGGTTTGCCTTTTAGAAAACATAAAAGAAGTAGTTAGGCGCTAAATGAAAAAGGCTATACTCTTAGAAAACATTATGATTTTATTCTGAGGCTTCAATAGCAAATTATGGTGGAAAAAATGACCGTAGGTTGCGAAAATTTGAAAATCACAAAATCTCATTTTGTAGCTTAATAACATTTTGGTACTCTTTATGATTCTAAAAAAAGTGGTAGTTTCTAGGAAATTTAAAAAAACGCTTGGAATTGTTATTAGTTCGTAATTTAATTTTTAAAATTTTTTACATTATTTTTTATTTGTAGAAAAATATTGAAGTTGTAACAAATTCAAAATAATAATTATTATTATTAAAACCATTTTGTGAGCTTTGGAATGATGAAATTTTTGTATTATATAATTAAAATTTTTACTAAGACCAAAAGATAGATGTTTTGATTTTCAAATATTTGTACGGCTTGCGGCCGGTCCTCTTAACTAGAACTTACTAAACCTAAATATGACCACCTAAAAAAATAATTCACTACTGTATTGTGTTTCACTATATTCACTATTGTGGCTTTCTGTTTAAGGATTTTTGGGTTTTCTTTCTGCTTTTTAAAGGCAATATTCTTCTGTACTGTGGACACATCAAAACCTAAGGTTTTGTCAACTGTTTAACATGAAGTTGTGTACAAAAATTATAGGGACAAGAATAATATAGTTAAGTGAACGAATTTCGCAAAATTCAAAATTATTCAAAAGAGTTGTATCTTGACGAGGACAGGCAGGGGGGTTATCCCCACCCAAAAAAATCTTAAAACTGCGGACACCCCCCCCCCGCCCTAAAATTTGAGGTGAAAACGTTAAAAATGGGGTATTTGAGGTTTAGCCCCAAAATAAATTGAGACAATATCCCCCTTTTCGCCCCCAAATTCCGGGGTCCGGGTATACCCTTCCCCCAAAAATCCTAGAGCCTTCCCACCTATGTCTAAAAGTCCTTGCTACTATCTTCATAAAGTGTACAAAATTATGATGTGTGATGGTTTTAGAGATGCTAACAGCTTGAAAAGCTATTAGTTTCTTCTTTACTTCTAAAACATTGGGAAGGTTATTAAAAAGTTTTCCATTTTTCTGTTTTTATTTTTTTAACAGAATCATTATTATTTTAATTGAAATATTACTTTGGGTAAATCAATCAATCAGTATTTAACGGCAATCTCATTGCAATTTTTAAAAGTTTACAATGTTTTTATATTAAAGTTGACCTCATTTATGTTTTTAGTTTTGTTTGTTTTGTTTTTGGTTTCTCAAAAAATGTTTGAAATATTTTATGCTAATTAAAAAATTGTATAGCTTCATAAATGCTTAAAAACTGGTTGGTTGATTTTTAGAAGCAATATTTGTAAAATCATTAGCATAATTATCAATAAAAAATGTACAGTAAATAAATAATGTTAACTTAATTAATTCTTACCTAAAATCTCTTGGATTAATTTTAGTTGCTCTCAGAGATTTTGTCATTAAAAGAAAGGAATAATGCGTCGGACTCAGAAAAAGAAAAGTTAAAAGCGAATTTTACAAAGATAGAAGCAGAGCAAACAGAGAAGCAGCGATTACTTGACGAATTAAATGCCCAGGTTTTTGCTTGTTTTTGTTTTACCTTTTTCATTTTCCATTATTATTATTAATTTTATAATTTAATTGATATAAACTTAATAGTGTGTTTTGTTAGTTTGTAAAACTATCGGAGGAAGCAGCTTTGAAAGAAACATCCGCCACTAGCGATCTTCAAACTAAAACTCAGGAAATCTCTAATCTAGAAGCAGCTAAATTAAAATTGGAAGCTAATAATTCAGAGGTAATGAGTTGGTAGCATCTTGCATGAAAATAAATTTTATTCAAAAGCTTGCAGCATTTAGATTAAAACCAACAGTTTATAATTTATTTTGTTATTTTGTTCAATGTTTTTTTTTTAATTTTGATATCCAATGAACTTTTTGTTACGTTGTTATGTAAATGCAAGAATAGTGAAATGTCCATTTTTATTTTTGTTTTGGCTTTTGTTTTTAGTTAAATCAACAATTAATTGAATCAAGCAGAAAATTGGATAGTTTGATAAAAGAGAAAGCTGACATTGAGAGCGATCGAGATCAACTGAAAAAAATTTTAATTGCAAAAGAAACTTCTATATCCCAACACGCTGAAAAGGTTTTTTGTGTTTTATTATATGATTAAAATCATTATTATCCATAGTCTTAATTAAGTTTTACCTTTTATACAAAGCATTTCCGTTCCGGGTATAATTTGAGTGATTATAAACGCCCTTATCAACACCGGTTTTATTTATATAAATCTTTTTTTAATGTTGGTTATTTATTAGCAAAAGTAGGTAGAGCTACAGCTAAGCTAAAAACGTTATTAAGTTTGCTTCTATTTTTAGGTTTCGACTGTTGAGAAAGAGAAAATCGAAAAGGAAACAAGACTTTCGGAAGAAATTATTAAGCTGCGTGACCAGTTAGTATCGTCAAAGGCCCAGTGTAAAGAATTGTAAGAGTATTTAGCATCTTCAATTGACAATTTTTAAAAACCAACAGTAGAGTTGAAGTGTTATGAAGAAGCAGAAAACCATTTAAATCAAATTTCAAAATGCTTTCTGTCACAATCCCTTTTTTACCCATTCCATTAGAAAATTAATGATTTATTAATTTGTAATTAGTCAGTTTAATTTTTTGGTTGTAACATTTTTTAAATTTTTTTTGTATTCACGAATTAGTAAATAAATTTAAAAAAATTGTAGAGACTTTAGTGTGAAGATGCAATGTAAAAAATAAGGATAAAACTAAAAATTTAGAGAAACATTGAAAAAAGCTTCTTTGGAGTCTAAACAGCTTCAAGCGTTACAAACGGATGAAAAAATGCGTCTTTCAGAAGAATTGCAAACTTTAAGGGCTACCGTTGTCCAATTACAAGAAGTAATTAATGGTCGATAATTTTATTTTTTTTAATTTTTTATGCATTAATTTGTAAAATTGCGAGATATTACACTTAAATCCTTTTAAAAATCATTATTCCGAAAATTTCTGCTCGCGGTAAATCTTGCAGGCTCTTTAAAAAATTTGTTTTAAACCCTGCCGTAAGCTCAATTTTAAGCTCGTGTACATAATATTACATGAACTTCGGTGGGTTTGTTTGCATCATTTTACTTTACTAAGTAATCACGTCTTACAGATTTGTCGCCTAAAAAACCGCCCTTGGTGTAGATTGAGTGAAACTTAAAAAATTTTGACGGTCAGTAATGTTCAAAAAAATCAAACTTTTTGTTTTTCTGTAATTAGCATTGTTTAGGTCGAAGGTGCTAATACTTTGCTCAAACAAGAACTTCAGGATACAAAAAATCGGTAAAATTATTTTATAATTCTGCAAAAAAATATTTACAAAATAAATTAAAACAAAAAACCAAAAACGATTACATCAAAATCCGTACTATCAATCTAATATAACAAAGAATGTATGGGTGTATTAGCTGTGCATATTTGTCTTTTCTCAATTAACATCCGTCTCGCCGAGCGGCAGTGTGGAAAACCAACAACAAAAAAATATAAAAATAGAATTATCTCTTCAGAGATACATATTATTATTAGGCTTAATTCTGGGTTTTTATGCGCTCGTAAACTTTTAAGCGTAATAATTATCCTAACACTTTTTGCCTTTAATTTATGTTGTCCATCCAAAAAATTTCAAAATACCTAAATTATGGTAAGTTTTAATTATTATGATTGGTGGTTTATTTTAATTCTAAAGCGTACTAGTTTGTCGTTGCTGTTTGTTGTAGTATGCTAGTAATTTATAAAAAAACCTAATTTTAATGTAAAAGAGATCGGCTAAAAGGATTCTGCCGATATCGCGACACTGCAATATGGTAATAAGCATACATGGGCACGGGGGGGGCGGTTGGGGGGTTAACCCCCCCCAATTCTGAGAAGAGGGGTTTAAACCCCCCACTCAGAAGTGGGGGGGAGAAAAGGTTAACCCCCCCCAATTTCGGAAAAATTAAGAAAAAAATGTCTTTAAAATGACTTCTAACTGCCTCCAAACTTAAGTTTTGAGGTCAAAATGAATGTTTTAAGCAATAAAAAGCTCAAAAATGCTATAAAAAGGGCTTTTTGACCTAAAATTAGCGTTTTTTACCTATTTTTCCTTCAAAATCGAAAAACGATATGTGTAAAATGCACTCCAGAAAAAAAGCGATATGGGTATTTTGCGTTTCTCGGATTTTAACCCCCCCCCTAATTTGGGGTTCAACCCCCCACCCCGGGCCAACTTGCCCATGTATGGTAACAGGCGCTCATTTCTATTGTTTCGGATAATAATAGGAAAGAGCGCCTATCACGAAATCTTTCAAGGGTTCTAAAAATACTTGACAGATTTCGTCCTTACTAGGACAGAATGAGCCACGATTCGTTTAAAATATATTATGCGACTGTGACTCATTTAAATTTTTAAAAGATTTCTAACAGCATCATTTTAGCTAAAGAATAAGCCACAAAGACTGTTGTTCGTTTTCCTGTAGTAAAAACGGTTTTTGCAAAGCTTTTCACTGTTCTTATCCATAAATTTTTTGAACAACGTAGTTTTTTTTTATTTCAGCGAAATTGAACTTAACGATCGATTTTCTTCTGAAAGGGCTAGTTTACAAGAAAAATTAACTGAGGCAGCATTAACAGTTCGGCTTAAAGAAGCGGAAATTACCAACTTAACACAACAGGTAAGAACAAAATAATACAATACAATCATAGGTGAGCAGGTGGGAGGGGGGGGGTAACCGGAACCTATTATATATAGGGGGTGGCCCCCCCCCTTCTTTGGCCGCGCCGAATAACCGGGGGCCGGGCCCCAAGAAAACAGGAAACAACACTAAAACACAAAAGCAGCCGGAGAAAAAAAACACCCCCCCAATACAATACAATAAATTTTATTCTCGATTTTGGTCAGAGTACAGAAAACGAATAGGTATTTTTAATCTTTGTGACATTCAAAAATACTTTGATCCTACGGTGCATTACGGAAAATAATAATAATCTTGAATACATTTTAAGCAGCCTTAGTTTTTATTGAATACACTCAAAATTGAAGCATATAGTTTATAATTTTGTAATAATGAATGTAATACTGAACAAGTGAACAATAATATAAAACAGTTTATTTTGTTTATTTTAGAAAGGCTCAAAATCGGATTCAAATAGCTTGGCGTTGGATTTATTGGAACGTGAGAAATTGCAACTATTAGAACGAATAACCGAACTTGAAGGTCGTCTTTTTAAAAAAGAAGGTCTAATAGAAAATGTATATAGTTTTTTATTAATTTTAACGTAGCAATGTTAGTCAGAATAGTTTTATTATGTTGTGGCGCAGTGGCTAAACGTACGTCAAGCATATTGAAGGTCCTTGAATCGAATCCCGACGGACACGAGCTATATTGTGATAATGTTAATGTTTCTTAATTTTGTTATTTTTTGTAGTGTATGGTTGCGCAGTTAGCTCTGAGTAAGATCGACTTGTGTATTATGCTTTATGCAAAATTTGATTTGTGACGTCGGTGAGTTCATGCTAAAACATAAGCCTTAATGAAAATTAAAATTGAGGGTTCTAAGACATACACCTTTATTTGGAAAAACTATAGCTCACCTCAAAACAGCATATTATTATAAATAGCACGAAGTATACGAGCGTTTACCAACGTCGACCAATTTGCGTTCGCAAACTTTTGGGTAATTACGCATTGTGACTGCCAAAAAAATTAATAAGCCAATAATTCATACACTTTTCAATACTTATTGAGAATTCATGAGTCTTTAACTTCTTTTTGTGTACCCATACACAAACACATGCGCACACTCACCGTAAGGTAATGAAGGTAGAAAGGGTTATCCTTCTTATTGTATAATATAATAAAACAAAAAAATATCTCTTAAAATTTTAACATTTAAAGTCAAACAAAATGAGAGTTTTTTTCTTCAAAAAACATAAAAAATGATTTTTATTAACACAACGTTTTTAATTTTTTTTTCGAAATCAAAAAAAATTAGAAGAATGCACTACATTCTGATAACAAAAACGATTCAGTATTATGCAATTTTTTTTAAAAAACTCAACACTTCTTTTTTTGTGTCAACCGAATAGCATCAGGTGGAGCAACACCGATAGCGTGAGTAAGAACAACCCAATAGTGTAAGATTGTGGCATTCCCGTTACGTTTATGCTTTAGAAATATGACACCTAAAATTGCAAGTTGTAAAGTTACAGTAACAGCTCCCGTGATGCTTGAAAATATACTAGGCAGGGACGTAGCCAGGGGGGGGGGGGGGGGGCGGCCGGCCCCCCCCCCGAAACGGTCGGACAAGAGGAAAAAATAAGGGATAGTGGTTGGGGCGGGGGGGAGGCGGCCCCCCCCCCCCCCCCCGAAATGGTCGCCAAATAGTAAAATTTGGGGGTTTTCAGAGGCTAAAAATTCAAAATTTTCTAGCGCCTCGCTAATTGCTCGGCGCCAAACTTTAAAATAATTTTAGTACCCCAATGGACCCCCAAAAACCAAAAATTTGTTCCGCTTCGCTTCGCTCAGCGGTCACTTTCTATAGTATACACACATATATATCTCGTTATTTATGTTGCCTGATGCTAATGTTATTTTAAAGTTAGTACAATAATTTTTATAAGTAATAAGTACTACACATAAAGCAAAACAAACAATCATATTGGTTGATTTATGTACCTCCCCCCTCCTAAATTTTCCTGCCGCCTATAGCGTTGGCTCGGATTTTTTTCATATAGGTAGGTACCCTAGAAAACATGGAGCCGAGATGCTGCTCATGTGCTTTGGTTTACAATGTGGGTTTAGCCAAGGGGCCTTAAATGAACGCTCTAAATTCCTTTTTTGTAAAAAGGCTCTATCAATGTGTGCTTATGTAAGTTTTAACTAAGAAAACATGTTTTTACCGCTAAAAACATTAGATAATAGGTTATTAGGCCAAAAACAGTGTATTATACAGCTTTATCTATGTTTATCCCTGCTTTTTTAACGTTTTCAAAAATTAAGAGTGGGCCCCGCCCCCGCCCCAAAATTTGGGGGGGGGGGAGCCCCCTCCTCCCGAAATTTTTTTGTACTAAAATCCGCCCCCCCCCCCCAAAATGAAACTCTGGCTACGTCCTTGATACTAGGCGAAAAATCCGAGTTATATCATTGTTGTGCTGATACTTCAAAAATACGAAAACAAAAATAAGTTGGATAGTCATAATTAAGAATTAAAATTAAACCGATACAAGTTTTTATTAAAGTAATATAAGTCATTTTATTAAAATCATAGGGTGCCAAATCTTCTCAGGCAAGCAGCGCGGTGAGTGATGTGGATAACGAAGAACTCAAAAATCAGATCAACTTCCTCAACTCGGTCATTGTGGATATGAAAAAGAAAAACGACGGCCTCCTGCTCAATATAGACATCCTCCAGAGGGCCCCCGCAGACGGGCTGGGAATAAAGTATGTGGTATTATCAAAAATAATATACCGAAAAATGTGCAGCTCCTATATAAAAAACACGGAAAAGTGGGCCATTATAATGAGCATCTCCATTTATATGGCACTCTCCACTATAATGGCATAGTAGCCATTTTAATTCGGCGGGTTAAAATGGAGAGGAAGCTATTATAACAGTCATTTATTGATTTAATTCCACTTCATATATACTTACAATTGTAATATTGTCCGGGCCGCACGAGTTTTCCCGTGTTGGTTTAATACTGTCTAACACGGTAAAACTCGTGCGGCCCGGACAGTATTACACTTGTAGATATAAAGTGAAATTAAATGAATAAATGGCTATTATAATGGCTTCCTCTCCATTTTAACTCGCCGAATTAAAATGACTACTATAGAGGCTCATTATAATGGCATACTTTTCCGTGTTTTTTATATAGGAGTTACACATTTTTCGGTATATTATATATTTTTGGTATTATCACGGAATCTTTCTGGACTGCCTGGGTTGAAACGTCGAAAATAAATCCGTTTATATACTTCTGTCTTATTTTGCCATGTGTACTCACAACACGTTATTTAAAATATGTAGTAGTATAGTTGGAATATTCCCACTCTCAAATATAACGCTCCGAATTTTGGTTATTTAAAGCGAGGGGAAATTCTGTGAAAGTTTTAAAGTGAAAATATAGGCGACTCTGACTAGTTTTTTAACAGCAACTTTTAAAACTATAGAATGAGTCGCTGTCATGTGTATTTTATAATTACTGTGACTCGTTTAGCAGTAGTTCGATGCCGAAAGTGCCAGCGCCCCGTGTGTACTGTGATATTTGCGAGGAGTTCGATCTCCACGAAACGGAAGACTGCCCGATTCAAGAGGGGGAAATCGAAGAGGAGAGTTTCCATTCTAAGCATCACGGGGCTCGCAATGTACAAAGAGACTATTGCGATATTTGCGAAGGTAAGAAAATAACTGTCTTAAAATTTTTTATTGAGATTGACTGTAATTATTTTACCCCTGGGTGTTTGAAGGTGGGAGGGTGGGGGCTTCTTATCATACATGTGCATGGAGAAAGTGGGGTGAAGGAGGCAATCGCCCCCTAAATTCTGGAAAGAGAGAAATTATCCCCCCCTAAATTCGGGTTTTAAACTCCCGTCCAGATGGAGATCTGGACCAACTTGTCCATGGATGTATGTTTCTTACCCCGGTTAAATGATATTTTAAATTCCTAAAAAGGGTCCCAAGGCAACCTTTCCTTTCCCTCCCTTTTTCCTCATGCCTTCTGGGAATTCTATGCAACAATAAAACTTTTGTATATCGACCGAAATGTTGGCGAAAAATTCTCACCTGAAATTTTTTTCAGTTTACATCGTTTTTGCACAGGCTTTAGTTTATTATTATTATTATTCATTTTTTTTATTTTTGTATTGTATTTAGGGTCGCAAAAGAAATTTGGAGCTGTAACTTGAAGCCACAAATGGGGAACTTGGAGCCGTAATTGGGGAACTTGGAGCCGAAAGTAAAAATCGTTAAAACGTTTATCTAAGCCTTAAGCAAAGCCCAAATCTAATTCCTAACCAGTTTTCTTAAAGGCTCCAAGTTCCTATTGTTCGTGGCTCTAAGTTCGCAAAAATTTTTGATGGCTCCAAGTTGCGGCTCTAAAGACCCCGTACCTTTGTATTGTAGTTTTTTTTTCAGAATTTGGTCACGACACTGCCGATTGTGACGCAGAAACTTTTTAAAACACAAATTTCTACTTGGATTTGCAAAGAAAAACTAAAAAAGCATTTTAAAAATTTTGTTTTAATTAATATTCCGCTTGTTGTGTAAATAGATGTCCAGGTTATGGGTATACTTTTTCACTAGTTTGGGTTTGTAAACAACAAAAAATTAATACTCGTCCACGTTAATAATTTCTACTTTTTTAATAAAAAAATTTACCAATACCATTCCTGTATTTAACTTTTGTATTATACTTGTACCTACTTGTAGATTTGTATTGTAGATGACAATGGAGATTTCTAGTCGAGATTATACGGTCTTTTTGTCTAATATTAATAAATGCTAGTTTTTTTTCCTTACAATGAATATTTTGAATTATTTAGAGAATAATATCTATCCAATTGGATTCTTAAACATGCATTAAAAATTTTAAAACTAACTTCAAGACTTTAAAGACTGAAATTGAGTTTTATTGATACTAACTATTTTGAGATTTTTTGTATGTGTTTGTAAAATTTTATTCAAAAATAATAAATGTAAAAATGAGTGTTTTTATCAGTATGTATTAAAAATTTTATGCAGAAACGCTGTGCCTTTTAATAAATTATTATTAGTTTGTTGTGAAAAACTTGTGCATTACACTTAAATGAAATTAATGCGTGTTTTAATAATGCAATATCAAGAGATTTAGTTCATTTTTCATAGAACATTTTTAAAAATCCTTCATTACATTGCGTCAAAACAAAAACCTTAAAGGTGCGGTGCCGAGTCAAACTTTTTGTCTTCGATTTTGATTATTTTTTGTGAAAACCTTACCCCTACCCCCAATAGTCCGCAAAATGTTTTTCATCGAAATATCTCCTGTGGTTCGGGCCGGTTCCAGAGATCGACCTAAGTTAGGTGCGCACCTAACTCTTAGGTGCCCACCTAAATTGCTAATGTGCCCACCTAGCTGGCTAAGCCGTTTAGGTGCCCACCTAACTCATTTAGGTGACCTAACTAGGTTTAGGTTCACCTAACTCACCTGACTCTTAGGTGCCCACCTAACTTTTGTTTCACAAATCGCATTTTAATTTAGGTGCGCACCTAGCTGGGTGGCACCTAAGACGTTTATGTGCCCACCTAACTTATTTAGGTGCCCACCTAAATGCGTGCGCATTTATTCCCTAATTTTTAACTCGTACGTACAGTTAAAAAAAATTTTCTTTTTTGAAGATCGTAAAAATCTTTTTGTTTCATAAAAACAGAAAAATGTAGGGAACCCCCTCCCCCTCAAAAAAAACATCTATCGAAGGAAGCGGTTGGATAGTATTGTCTTTTTTTCACGATATGTCCATAATATTTCGAAAGGATGTTTTTTATTATGCTAAATCGACGCTAATGGCGCCTAGAATTTCACGTTGGGGGGTTACGTTGACACTAGGGATGCATTGAGCTGCTCACAAATGCTCAATACCAATTGGTACTCACATATATTTAATTGTGAGTACTAAGCTCAAGCTCACAATTAGCCCAGGCTAATTAGCTTATTTGTGAGCTTGACAATAAAAATTAAAAAATATATTATACTTTACCAAAAGATCTTTAAATCCTAAATAAGAAGCCTTATTATAATATGCGATTACAACAACATTATTTCAGTCCATTTAAATGACATTTTTATTTTAAAGTCATATTCTTCTGTTAATTCACGCCGGTTATAATAAAGAGTCTGTTTTAATTTAATAATGGAACAATTCAATTTACCTAAATTCTCGTAAATAAATATCCATTTAAATTCACGCGAATTAATGAAAAATAGGTCATTATGATGACATAACTCAAAGAAATGTGTCATTTTTAAAACTATTCAAAAGGCATTTTATTCAATGGCTTATATGGACGCCACTCTTTATACAGGACTTAAAGATTTTTTGATAAATTGCATAATGTTTTACCCATGGTTTTATCTTTTGGTTTTGCACTTTGTTTTAAAAAAATTAAATTTTCTATAAAAAGAATGTGTTAGAATAAACACTTAAAAATGCGTTAAAAAGTTTTTCTCTTCGATTTCGACTATTTTTCGACCAAATTTTATTCTGCGTTCCAAACCTTGTAACAGTTTTTTACCTTTAGACCATTTAAAAAGCCAAAATAGGGATTTTTTTTAATCATTTTATCCTGGAACAATGCCTTCTTCACTGCAAAAAGTTTTGTTATGAAAACATAAAAAAACAGGCGTCATGTTGTTAACTTTATTTTTACATCCTGATTTATTTTGATTTTATCAAATGATTTCCCTAAATATTAGTGTTTTCTTCAAAAAAAACCCCTGAGTTTGTTACCCCATTGTTTGTGAAACATGGAAAGTGAAAAACAGTTCAATAAACAGTACAGGTATTTATTAAAATCATATTTTTGCGTTTTTTTGTTTTTTTTTTGATGAAAACTCTATTGAAATAGGGTAGTGCATTTAATTTCGGCACTTTTTCGTTTTTCCAATGTAACTTTTCACTGTATGGCCTGATTTTTATGTTTAATAGCTCATTTTAAAGCTTTTACGATACTGCGTTGCGTCATAAAAAATTCACTGTACGAAAGTTGTTTTTTTACTTAATTAAATCAGTTTTTAAAAAAATGGAAAATTGCCGAAATTAAATGTATGCATTTAATTTCGGCACTTTACAAACAATCGATTGTTTCTCAGTCAAAAAATCATTATTTTCAAAAATTTAAAAGCCTATCATTATCTCCAGACAGTTTTCTTTAATTTAAGCTTTTACTTGTTGTTCAACGTGTAAATGGAAAAAAATTACAGCTAAATTGCTAAATGGTATCAAAATGAGGAAAATTTGGGGAAAAAGTGCATTTAATTTCGGCACTTTTTAAAAAGACCCCCTTAATCGAGTTTAAGTGCAGTGCTATGACTCCTACACATTTCAACGTTGTCTTTTAACTATTTACAACTACAATTTACCACCCGACCACTAAATTCAACCCGTTTTTACCTACAGCAATAGTGTGCCGAAATTACACTATTTTATTTTATAACGATTTCTCAACACAGACGCAACGTAGAACCACGGGGACTAAAAATTCGGAAAATAGACTAAATTTTACCAGGACAGTTTAATTTTTAAACCAATTTATTGCGTAATTATGAAATGCCCATGTTCTAAAAACGAGTAACATTTTTTTAAATTATAAATCACACAATTTCACATGAAAATATCATAACATAACAAATAAAAAGCTCACGACAGTCATCTACATATAATTAGCTCTCATTTGAGCTATCAAACGTCGTATTCCGTCCAGGATTACCAAAGATATAGACCTACCTAGCATTACAAAATTTTGGGTCCGCGGTCCCACCGCGAAATTAGAATTCCTATTGAAATTAATAACTTTTTCCAAACATTTTCGAAAACCGAAGATTAAACAACAATATTAAAACAATTTCAAGTATTTTTGTTAACTTCTGACCATTATTTAGAGCTATTTTAAGCGCAACTAAGGTTTTTTATATGTAAATTTTTTAGGTATATCGACAAAAAAAAACATTTTGTGATGCTTAATTAAATACAAAAAGACCACTAAAATTTTTCAAGCAGATGTTTTATTTGTATATGGTATTTCCAGTTTCAAAAATAATACAACAAAATGCATTTAATTTGAGAGGAACTTTGTTTCGTGGTGGGACCGCGGACCCAATTTTTGTTATGCTAGGTAGGTCCATAGTCCAAAATCAAAAATGCCCAATTGGGAAAAGTGCCGAAATTAAATGCACTACCCTATACATTTTGAAATTTTAAAATTGACATTTTTCCATTTAAATAAAAATTTTCATAAGAAACTTATATTTTGCATTTTTTTCCTATGCCAAAAATTTGCCGACCGTTTTAAGGTAAAAGTCGCAGGTTTTTTTCACTAAAACACTAATATCTTTCTTGACAAAGACTTTATAAAAATTTTCAATCAAGGTTTCGAAATGAACAGAAAAATACGTTGGTTTTTTATATATTTTTTAACTAAAATTTGTTTAGTGAAAAAACGACCTATAAAAAGCTTTATTTTTGGCTTTGTTAAATATTTCGACGAAAAAT
>JASAMX010014821.1:0-48463 GCA_030248175.1 Microlaimidae sp. YZB2_3
ACAGCTCTACACGACTTATACGCGACCATTGCAAACGGTTTCAATAAAAAAAAACCTACAGATCAGTAGTGGTCTGCCTAGACCTGAGCAAGACATTGGACACAGTTTCCCACAAAGTACTACTACAAGACCTGGTAAGATCTACACTTCCCCATGTGCTTGTCAGATGGTTCAGTGTCTACCTGCTTGGCCGCCAGTCGCAAGTCAGCTTTCGAAATCACTTGTCCAGCTTTCAAAACGTCAAAACCATAGTCCCCCAGGGAGAGGTATCATCTCTGAAGTTGTTGAATTTCTACATGAGTAGTATGCCTGAACCACCAGACAACATCAGAATGGTATCATACGCAGATGATGTGACTTTTTCTGTCTCTGGATTAGTGATCAAGCTCCTCTGCGAAAATCTCAATAACTACCTCTCTTAGTTAGTGAGCTTCTTTGAAAAAAGCTCAATTAGAGTGTTAGCCAAGAAATTGTCTGTCACGCTGTTTACACGGCACAGTGCTCAGGCCAAGACCCACCTGAAAGTTTACGTAAATGACCAAAGAACTGTTTCCTTTCATTGTCCAAAAAACCAAAGATCTTGGGTGTCACTCACGGAACCATGTACACCTTTGCCCCCACTGCAAATTAGCAGCAAGCAGGGTCAGAGAAAGCAATAATTTCTTAAAAGCGCTATTTGGATTCAACTGGGGACAGGACAAGGAAACGCTGTCACTTACCTACAAGGCTATTGGAAGATCGGTTACAGAATATGCTGCTCCTATTTGGGCCCTCACCGTCAGCGAATCCAGTTGGCAGAAACTCCAAGTTTCACAGAACAAAGCTCTGAGAATCATCACTAGTTGCCATAAAATCATAAAATGTCTTCAATTGACCAGAAAATATTCACCAGAAAACTAAAATTCTGAAGACAAAGGAACATGCAACAACAATACATGATAAATTGTTTTGACACTAAACATCCTGGATATAAGCATCTTCAAGCAGAAGCAGCGCTTAGAAACATAAAACAAGATCTAGTCAATCACCTATCAAGCATTGGTTGAAAATCTAATTGTTGCTGTCCCCAACATAAAAAAAACTCAAAAAGGCTTCTTTTATACACAGACAGACCGTAAACTCAGCAATCACTGCAAATGCCCCAAAATTCAGTACTGGGACGTCGCCCACTAGAGATAGATAGTTCTGAAAAAGACCTGCCAAGATCCAGCAGAACGGCATTATCGCAGCTGAGGTCTAGATACTGCAGACTCCTGAACTCCTATTAGCACAGGATCAACAGCAACCTTCCAGACCGGTTTCCGCATTGTATGAAAAGCCCCTATGACACCAAACACCTGTTCAGCTGAACAGCTAAACCCACGGCGTTGAAGCCCAAAAACCTATGGCAACAACCTAGGGAAGCCGCCATATATTTAAATCTTATCAGACTGCCAGAAGAATAAACAAGAATAACAACAATAACAACCACGGCTTTAAAAAAGTGATTCAGCCAAATATTCCTGTGGCTTGGATAGCTTAGTGGCAGAGCGTTTCCATGGTGAGGGAAGGGGTGGCTGGTTCAAGCCCAGCTTCAAGCCCCAATTTTTCAATTTAAATAGAAAAGTGGGACTTAAAGCAGAGTCCACAGTAATATGTGCTAAATAATAAATTTAAAAAATTAAAAGCCGCTACAAAATTCTACAATAAAAAAAGCAGTTTTCATTATTTTTGCTATCTTGCTATTTGTGTTATCAACCAGCCGCACGGCAGGTTGCACAAATAAACAATAACAGCCCAATGCTGTTCAACTAAAGCTTTAAAAATGTGATTTAGCCAAATATGGCTGTGGCTTGCATAGCTCAGTGGCAGAGCGTTTCCATGGTGAGGGAAGGGTCACTGGTTCAAACCCAGCTTCAAGCCCCAAATTTTTCAATTTAATTGAAAAAGTGGGTCTTGAAGCATAGTCTAGTGTAATATTTGCTAAAGAATAAATTTAAAACTAAAGGAAAGACAAATATTTGGAAAATATTCAGAATATTTTCACTCACCGATTTTCAGTTTGAGCTGTGGAAAATTCTTGAATCCACCTAAACTAGCAGCCCTCAAAATTTCGGCCTGTCCAAAATTGGGTGTCCCGCAACGCTTTCAAATGGATAAACACCCTAGAAACAGGAACAAAATCAGTATTTTGTTCCAAACAGGGCATGTGCAAAAGATAGTCTACAAAAGATTATAAAAAAAATCAAAAAATTTACCTTACCAAAATAAAAAAAAAAACAAAAATGAAATTTGGAAAGTGTTGAAAAAATATTTCCACTTATCGATTTTAGCCTGCCCAGGGGGAATCGTTTTCTTCTTTTTAATCTAGAAACAAGGGGACTGGTTCAGTTTGGCTACACGTCCTGTCAATACACTTTGAAAACAGACCATAATTATGACTTGTTCCCACAAATACTTTTAAAAATTTACAAAAACGTAAATTTACAAAGACAAATAAAGAATATGTGAAAATAGTAAATATTTTCACTCACCAGAAGAAAAAATCCAACTTCCAGAAGAATCCTTCCGAGAATTGTTTTTACTGACTCTTTGACTAGCAAGTCACCTAAAGCAGTGAAAATATGAGTTTCTATACCAAAACTCTTTGTCCCAATTATTACCAAGATTAATAAAAATCAAATTATTTAAGAAATTAAAATAATTTATTACATATGATCAAAGTGGAAAAATGATTTTCCACTTACTTTTCAATCGAACCATTGTAGGATTTCTAAAAATCCTCCTTCTTGATCCGGCAGCTGGCTGTCCAGGCTATTTTTGTTCCCTTGATAAACGCCTGGAATTTGCATAGTATATATTTACCCTGTATTGGAAGCGTCTTTTTTTTAATACGCATACCGATAATAAATATAAATAAATATAAATATATTTTAATATAACTGTTAAATTTGAAAAAAAAATATAACAGAATACAAAATTTTGCCAAAATAATGGCGTAAAAGGTTAAAGAGTGACTCCGCCTTCCAGCCGATGCTTGTTGGGTTCTTTGGCTAGGAATTCTACTGACAATGGAGAAGAAATTGTGCCCAAACCCAAAAATATTTATTTTTCAAATTTTGCAGTCTTGTCGATTAGATTAAACAAAGATTAAACTTGTCGCAAGACAATATAAATTCTAATGCCAAAAACAAACTTACCTACTACAACCTGCGGATTTAGCGGGGCACAACTTCATCCCCAAAGATGAGATCCTTCAAAGACGGGATGGTGTTTTTTTGCCACACCCGTCTACTCTTCCTGCCAAATTTTTAGCTTACAATCCTATCTAAAAAGATAATCAATACCTTTGCTAAATTGGCACATCACGTGATTGGCCACGCCAAAATACCAAGAGTACAATTAAATTAACGCAAGGGGGTCGCATTTGCTCACAAGCACTCTCTACCGTCTACCACACAAATTTTGTGTTTTAAAAAGGTGAAAGGGTAAGGGGAAAACTTAGCTTTGAGAAGCCTGAAAAATTTCCGAAAATAAGTGGATTCTGATGGAATCACGAACTCGTCAAATTGACAGCGTCACTTTGCCATCGTCACTATGACTGCAATCACTATAACAAGTGCTAAGTCTGACAAAATCCAGTCCGTCACACACAAAAAGCAAAAAATAGGTTCGCAAAAATTTTACCAAAAAACTATGTAATTGACGCTGAAATAACTTGTGGTTTTTACACGGTCTTTTATTGTGAACTGTAGTTTTAGTTTATGAGACTATTTCAGCGTTTTATATTCTGTTTCAACAAAAATACAGGCTGTTTCAGCAAAATAAAGTTTTCTAGCGACATGGACCTAATTTCTTGTGGATTTGTAAAGTAAAGTCTGATGTAACAGTAAAAGGATTTATTAAAAAGTTACTTTTTAACCTTTTAAAAAGTAAAGTTGAGATGGTAGTTACTGAAGACGGTACAAAAAGTAAAAAAGAGTAAAGATAGCAGAATTTGTTTTTGATTGTGTCTTACTTAAACTAGCCATGCGGAGTTGATTCATAATCGTGCACATAAAAAAACGTTAGTTTTTGACAAAAATAAGGGCTGGCCAAATTTAATTCAGTTACCTTTCATGAAATTTATACGAAATGTTTAGAGTGTATCATAACTTTTACAATTTTATAATTTTTTAGGCTGGAATTAACGAGAACAGTAAGAATTAATTAATACCAGATCACAATTAATTTATAAATAAAATATAATATATGATAATAAAAACTGGGAATAAACTAAATACTTTAATTGGTTATTTTCTTTACTAAAAATTAGCTTCTAATAAAAGTACTATAAAAATAACTTTAAGAATCGGACTGAATTAATTTTTTAACAAAAATAAATTTTATGATAAAAATTTTTTGTCTGATATCGCTTATAATCTGCACAAGAATAACAAGTGTCAACTAAATTAAAAATTTTAGCTGCTCACTAAATAACAATATCTACCATATGATAATGATTTGTTTATACATTGATCTAATCCCTCAGCACTGTTGCATTTTTTTTAGTTTGATGAAATATCAATTTAAAAAATCATACTCACAACAATCTTTGACAAGCGCTTTAGCTATAGTTTATTAGGCTATTTTTTAATTTAATTCAAAAAAGTGGTAGACTAGCCTTGAAAAATGCTCTAAGAAAACTATAGTTTATTAGGCTATTTTTTAATTTAATTCAAAAAAGTGGTAGACTAGCCTTGAAAAATGCTCTAAGAATAGAGCAGCAAAAAGGGGCGATTTTTCCATGGGCGTATGTTTAGACAGAAAAGATGTGGACTAGGCTGAGATGGACATTATGTGGACTATAGGAAATTTGCATTTGGTGTGGCCAGCTGCTCACTAAATAAAAAATTCTATCATAATGATTTGTTTATACATTGATCTAATCACGCAGCACTGTTCCGTTTTTTTTAGTTTGATGAAATGTCAATTTAAAAAATCATACTCACAGAAATCTTTGACAAGCGCAAAATCGCCACTTTTTCAAATTTATAGTTGTTTCTTACACATACAAATATAACCTTCTACTTAAAAAAGTGGCGATTTCGCGCTTGTCAAAGATTGCTGTGAGTATGATTTTTTCAATTGACATTTCATCAAACTAAAAAAAATGAAACAGTGCTGTGTGATTAGATCAATGTATAAACAAATCATTATCATATGGTAGAAATTGTTATTTAGTGAGCAGCTGGCCAAACCAAATGCAAATTTCCTATAGTCCACATAATGTCCATCTCGGACTAGTCCACATCTTTTCTGTCTAAACATACGACCAGGAAAAAATCGCCCCTTTTTCCTGCTTTATTCTTAGAGCATTTTTTAAGGCTAATTATAATATACATTTTATGATTTCATTTCACTTGATATATACTCAAAAGTGTAATACTGTCCTGGCCGCACGAGTTTTTTCATGTTGGTTTACTACTGTCCAACACCGTAAAACTCATGCAGCCAGGACAGTATTACACTTGTGAGTATATATGAAGTGAAATGAAATTAAATCAATAAATGGCTATTATAATAGCTTCCCCTCTATTTTAACTCGCCGAATTAAAATGGCTACTATGCCATTATAATGGAGAGGGTCATTTAAATGGAGAGGCTCATTATTATGGCCTACTTTTTCGCACTTTTTATATAGGAGTTGCATATTTTTCAGTATATTATATATTTTTGCTAGTACTAGGATCTCTATAAATACCAATGAATCCCAGTTTAAATTTTTTCTGTAGAAAAATGTCAGCCGCTACTAGTTCTATTGCATCACACTTTTTCTCAATTTTAACTTCAACTACTCTAAAAAAATTTTTAATTAATAGAACTACTCCACCTCCTCGCCGCTGCTGAAGATCCTTTCAATAAACATTAAATTTTCTGTTTTCGATAATCATTGCGCTTGAAACTGTTTCAATGAGCCACGTTTCACAAATAAAGCAGATATCAACAGCACCATAAATAAGACTATCTCCCGAAATCAGAACATCAAGCTCGTCTAAGAAGTTAACAAGGCTTCTTGCATTCATGCACAAATTTTTTATACTAGGTATAAGCTTTAGTTTACTATAATGGTAATTAAGTCTCGAAATATCCTATTTTGAAACCTTTAGGAGAGCCTTGAGAAAGATCTTCAACAAAAAGGGATCACCATCAGCAGAATACCGAAGTGACACCTTTTTGTTCTGCTCTCTAAGCTCCCGAAGTTTGCCCAGCAACTCTTTTTTAACTATCTGTTCTTCAGTCAGTGACGACCTTAAATAAACTTTGTCGTATTTCGTGGAATCCCTTAGGCGACCTCCTGAATGAACTAACTTATTACGTGGATGTTTGTTGGTTAACCTAATTTTCTGCAGCATGAGGTGGTCTCTGGCTCTTCCAATACAAAAAATTTCAATTGGGTGGATGACTTCACCCAAATTACTACTATCAAGAGTTTTTAATAACTCAGCTACGTTTTCTTTTTTCTTTTCCTTCTTATCATTCTCCAGAAGGCCAGAAACAACAAGCATTGTCTTGTGATTTTAAAGCGCATGTATAAAAAAATGATAAAATCTGTTTGTTGCTTTTAATGTTATAGTGGCATTAAAAACATAAAATACATAAAAACTGAAGGTGTTTGAACTTTTTGTTTTCCAAGTGATATCGTTTTTTGTTTTTAAATCTTTTCGAGGAATGATATGTATGAAAAAGTTGTCGTGAATGCTTTATTAGTTAATTTTAATGAGATAATAGTGAAATATTTCACACCAAAAATTATGCTGTGGGCAGAAAACGCTCCGCTACGCATCATTTTTTGTACGGCAAACGCTATATCTCAACTTACGCCGCACAAATCTCAACAATCAATATATCAATAAAATAAAAAAGCTTCCGCGTTCTTTCAGTGTATTATTTGTAAAACAAAATTTTATACCCATTAAGAAATTTTTCTAGTACAGAATTACCGAAAAAATGTTTTTAGAGGGTCAAATCTCATAAACCACTAATGATTAATTGATGTTTTTTGGAGCTCCAGAACTCTGCCATATTTTTATACTAATCTCATGAATAATTAAAGAGTGATGGCATATATTATTTTGTAAAAAATTTTTTGTAAACTAAATTTTTTCCAAAACGTATTTTAAATAAAAAAGAAGTTAAAAAAATGCAGCTAGAGTAGTTTTAAAATGTATTTCAATCTTAAATAAGCTTCAAATCGATTACTTAAGGGGCGGAGCTCCGGAGCTTCCTCCGCTTAATATTTAAGGTTAGAAACATCACTACTAAAGATATTCCTCGGAAAAAAAATTTTTGTGCGATTGGGGTAGAAATAAGTTTTCACAAAAAATCATCAAAGTCGAAGACAAAAAACGTTTACTTTGAACCGCACTTTTAAGCAAAAACTGAATATAAAGGTGAAGTGAAAAGTTGTTTAATAACTTTTTAAACATAGAATTTTAATATAATAGTTGGCAAATATTATCAAAGCTAAAATGGCAGTGTTTTGATTTATGAATTGTACGTCAGCTATGTTCCAATCCCACCATACCTTAATAATCAAGCTTAAAATAGGGTTTTTCGGTTATCAAGAGAGAACGGTCTTTTGATTTAGCAAAAAAAAGATTCTGCTGAAGTTACCATGCGGTGGAGACCCTAAATAAGTAATCAAAAAAGAATGGCATGGATGGAATAATTAATTAATAAAGCTACGTTTACATCTTTAAATGATAGCCAAGTCTTCAAGCTACACACTAAAAATACCAGGTTACGCTACACACTAAAAAAAAAACTATTAAAACAATGCATGTACCCTCTTAGATTTTCGTAAACAGTTTAATTTTTTTAAAAATTTTATCACAGTTATCCTTTGTAAAAAGGATTATGCATCACAGATTTGGCAAGACTAATAATAAAATCCTAATTAATTATGTAAATTAGCGATATTTGTCGAAAATTTGCATATTATTTGGACTAGACTAGTTAATTATCTAGTCCAAGAAAATTGTCTAGTCTAGTCTAGTCCGACGAAAATGAAAATTATCTATTCCTAGTCTAGTATTAGTTTGCTTATCTAGCCTAGTACTAGTTAACACTAACTAGTCCTAGTCAGGAATGCCTACTAGAATTAAATTTTAATTCTAGTATAGTATAGTATAGTATAGTATAAGACCTGCGATTCTAATTCTAGTATAGTATAGTATAGTATAAAACCTATGAGTTTAATTCTAGTATAGTATAGTATAGTATAGCTTTTTGAATTTTCTTACTAGTAACGTTACTAGTAAGACAGGTATATTGGAATTAAAAAAACAATTAATTCTAGTATAAAGTGAAATTGCTTTAAATTCTTAGATAACGAAGTATTTCAAAATTTTCACTTAATTCAAAATTATTCAACACTTAAACAACATATTGGTTTAGTAAAAATGGTGTTGTTTTCTCTGTTTTGTTGCAAAATTTAAAAAAAAAACAAACGGTTATGATTTATGACAAACTTTTATTTAAACGCACACATTGTTGCTCGATTATTTCGCATTATTTTTATAATAAAATTTACAAGTTTTATTACAGAATTATATTCCTATTTTGATGATAATATGCTTGTGATTTGTGGGAAAAGGATGACAGATCCCTGGTCACGAAAATGTATAAATAACAAAATATAATCTTTGAACTTCATAATACCGCTGGATTGATGTAAATTTAATTTACCCACATTTAAAGAGGATCGTGCAAACACTTTTAGATATATATATTATATATTTGACTGAAAACTAAGTAATTCTGATAGGTAATATAAAATAACTATTACAAAATTCTAAATTATAAAATTGAAACTTTTGCATATAACCCTATATGAAATGTGAGACAAATATAAAACACTTTTTAGTGTTAAATTTGAAAATAACATTGGTTTTTAAATAAAAGGTAAAATACATTTATATGGTATATTGTAAAAAACGTAAAAAATTTTGTTTTTCGAAATCTTGGTTGACGGTGGTACTTTAGCTAAAAATACTTCATTAAAGGTACAGTCCTCTGAATTATCGGGTTTGTGATTATATTTTTTAACTGGTGAAAACAATTTTTTAAAAACTACCCATGTTCTTGGCTTTCCAAAAATATTTTGATTGTTCTGACTTCTGATTCACTAATGATTCACTGAGTTTTGCTGTTCAAAAATACAAAAATAAAAAAAAAACAATCAAACCCAATTTTTACCTTAGGAAGTGAAGTTTTTACATCTTAATTATTTGCATTACAACATCAAAATCATTTTGGAAATATTAAAAACACAAAAACGTAAATTTTTGGGGATCAGATGCTTACAGACTTTCGACACTCATGCAAACCAGAGTGGCATGTTTTAAAAATCACCACATTAAAGTTGGTAAAAAAATATGGATTAGGTTATAATCCACATTTAGAAGACACACAAAAGGGATGGGTTGGTAAAAAATATACCTGTTAAATAAGTTAAACTTTGTAAAATAATAACATATGTTGGGTTTTCTACCACATATAGCTTTAATTTTTATAAATAATTTTAGTTTACTCGAATTAATTTTAGTATAAACTGTATACTAGAATTATTTTAGTATACTAGTAAGAAACCTTTAATTCTAGTATAGTATAGTATAGTATAGTATAGTATAGTATAGATCGCTCGGATTTAATTCTAGTATAGTATAGTATAGTATAACATGTCCGGTTTTAATTCTAGTATAGTATAGTATAGTATAGTATAGTATAAAACCCCAAAATAATTCTAGTATAGTAGTATAGTATAGTATAATTCTAGTATAGTAGGCATCCCTGGTAGATACTTATCACTAGGGGCTAGGAGAGGAAAGGGCCTACACACTAGAGACGAACCTCAATGAGCCAACAACAACAATATAAAATAAACGCGAAGAATGAGCCCCGGCCCAACCCCACCCCCAAGACAAGAAGAAAGCGAAAAAGAAAAAGAAAAAAAAAAGAAGCCAAAAAGCCCCCACGGCCCCACTCTAAGAGCACTATTACCACCCCACCAAATAACATTAAAAAATGACCAAAATTACAAATTCTGCTAAATTTTTCGCCTCGGCTCCGGTCCCAGCCTGGGCAAAATTTTCTACCCTGGTCCTGGCCCCCATAAATACAGATTTATCTGCCCCGGTCCCGGTCCCGGCCTCGGCATCAGTAAAAATCCTGCCCCGGTTGATCCCTAGATACAACTGACAATGGAAAATCAATTGATAACAACGATTTTGTGATCTAAAAAATTTTGCCGTCAATCATGATATATATGTAAATTTTATTTAAAACAATTATAACTCAACCAAATAAAATCTATATGACTCGAAATCTGGAATATAAATACAACTGACAATGAAAAATCGATTGATAATCACGATTTTGTCATTTGAAAAATTGTGCGGTCAATCATGGCGTATATGCAAATTTTATTTGAAGCATTTATAACTTGGCCAAATAAAATCTATGACTTGAAATTTGAAATATTTTTAATTGTAACAATTTTAATCATTCATCATTCATTTTTATCATTCAAATCATTTCCTAATTTTTTCAAAATTTAATCCCTTTATAATAATTCTCTGATAAGAATTATGTGTCAATTTATCGTCCAAACCTAAAACCGAATTGCTTCTAATTTTATTTCCGTTTTTTTGGCTCTTTTTTATTTAAGCTAAAAAATATCCTAAAAAACGCAGGTTTTCAATCCTATTTTTCTTCTCATATTTCTTTGCGGTCACTTTTGTTTTATCAAACTGCCAAACGTCTAAAAACTTTTATACCAAAATAGTGTTGTATACTTAATTTGATGTAACAATTGCAGTTCCTTTATATAGGTTTTACTACACGCACCTTTTCACAGCGTTTTTCTGAACATCAAAGAGCAGTTAATAGTAACGAATTTTTCAAAGCATTGAGTAAAACAAAACTAAAAAAAATTAATTTAATCTTTTTTAATTTCGAAAATTTCTCAAGCGCTTAGACAGTTAAAATGTATTTGCAAATTTACTGAGTGTTTACTTGAAACTTTTTAAATAAATCATTATTTTCAAACCGGTAAATGTTCAAAGCAGGCCGTTCTCCTGGAAAAATTTAATTTAAAATATAAAAACAGCCAGTCAGGTAGAGCTGTAACCCATAGAAATGTACACAATAAAAAATAACCCTACTAAGGTCACACAAAGCTTAAGATTCAGAGAATTATCATAAAAGAATTAAATTTTGAAAAATTAGCAAATGAAACTGAGAAATACAGATATAATTATTTGTCAGCCGTATGTCTGACACAAGCTACTTGTTGTTTAAAACGTTGTGAAGTTACTGAATACGTAATTGATTGAACTAAATCGGTCGGACACAAATGTCCTAATACCCTATGAGAAACTAAAAAAAAATAAACGTTTTTTGCAGGAGCAGAGATTTAACTGCGGATATTAGAGTAAATATCAAAATAAAATTTCGGTGTGCGGCCGATTTGGCAATTATGTTCAAAAAATCAACTCCGAATATTAACTACAGAAAAAAATTTTGGGGACTTCACAAATAAAAAAAACACAAAAGTCTAAAATTAAGCAAATTAAGCTAATTAACATAAAAGCCAGACATGTTTAGAAAATATATTTAGGTTTCTAATAAAAGAAAAATATAAGAATTGTATGGTTATCGAAAATGTGTATAGTTTTCAGTGCAAAAAGAGCTATTTATGAATTTGTTTTTTTTAGCATATGCCCCGTCAACAACGGTTTACGCGTAGTGGCTGAACCAATTTAATATTATGACCTAGTCGTAGATTTTTTACTGTTAAAAACATATTTTATTAAAACATCCAACAAAACTATTTTAAAATCTTAAACCAGTATTATATGTTATTTTTGAATTAGAGTAAAAGTTGTAATCACTAACCAAATTATCTAATTTTTTAAAAGCATATACAGTCAATAATTTTTAACATTTTTTTTATCCATCCTTCACTAGTGATCGCCAATCTAAGTAGAAAACACTAGGTTAAAAGTAAATTTAAAACTACAGCAAATCAAATGTGGGGGTGCTCTAGAGTTGTGCTAGTAAGCAAATTTACAACTAGTAAATTAACTAGTATGTTTATGGTCCAAAATTTTAAATTAGTAGGTTAACTAGTAAGATAATGTGTAAAAAAATCTAATAAATTAATGGTCCAAAATTTTAAACTAGTAAGCTAATGGTCCAAAATTTTGAACAAGTAAGTTAACTAGTAACTTAATTTTCTAAAATTTTAAACTAGTAACTAACTAGTAAGTTAATTTTTCAAAATTCTATTCTACTAAGTTAAATGGTAAGTTAATTTGGCTTTAATTTAAACTAATAAGCTAGTGATTTAACTAAAATTAACAAAAAATGAGGTTATTGAAAAAAAATTAAATATATGAGTAAATATTGTAGTTAATTTTAATCCACCCAGTCTTATTTCAGTTTGAAATTACAGAAAAAGCGACAAGTCACGAAACAGACATAACAAACGCCTATTCTGTGTTTTTTGAGCGATACTGAAAAAATTTTGACAAAAAAAATTTTGTTTGAGCTCTTAACTTTTGAACGCACTGCGATCAATATGCAAATATCTCGCGTTAGGTCCTTGTATCCTTGTCTACCTCCTGAAAAAATTTTTTTAAAAAAAATTTTGGGGGGTTAGTCCCAAACACCCCAAATTTAGGAACAATTTTTTTTCAGCCAAATTTTCAACTTTTTACCATATGGGTGCTTACGTCTGAAAATTTTTGTGCAGATTGCCCATACTTTCCTGAGCTCAAAAATTTATATTTTGTTAGGGGTAACCTACCTGGGTCGGCTACGCCGAGAGGTTAAAGAAGACAAATTTTTAGGGGGTCATTTTTGTATATTTATTGTAATAACGTCTTGTTTATACTCATATTAAAGCTCTCGACACGCTGATTTAAAAAAAAAATTCTAATTCGATTCACCCACTGATTATCATTTTTACAACCCGTAATATACCCGCAAAAAAATTTAGGGGTATATTATGGGCTGCAAAAACGGTACCGGTAACCATTTGGTGAATCAAGTAAAAAATAATTTTTTTGAAATCAGCGTGTTGAAAGCTTTGATATGAGTATAATAAAGACGGTATTACAAAAAATATACAAAAATGACCCTTTAAAAATTTTTGGGGGTACATGGTGGGTTGTAAAAATGACAACCAATGGGTGAATTGAGTTGAAACTTAATATTTTAAGATCAGCGTGTCGAAAACTTTGATATGAGTATAAACAAGATGGTATTATAATAAATATATAAAAATGACGCAAAAAATTTTTGGGGGTACATTGTGGGTTGTTAAAATGGTAACCATTGAGTAAATCGAGTTAAAAATAATTTTTTTGAAATCAGCGTATTGAAAGCTTTGAAATGAGTATAAAAACGGTATTACAATAAATATATAAAAATGACCCCTAAAAATTTTCCAGGTACATTGTAAGTTGTAAAAATGGTAACCAATGGGTGAATTGAGTTAAAATTTATATTTTTGAGATCAGCGTGTCGAAAGCTTTGATATGAGTATGAACATGTTGGTATTATAATAACATCACCTCTTAAGAATTTTAGGGGGTACATTGATGGGTACAAAATTGAGTAAACACCGAAACAAAATTTGTAACACTATATATTTTTTAAATCAATGAATCAAGAGCTTTTATATAAATATAAACACGTTACTTAAAACGAACAAATGACAAAATTACAATTTTTTAAATTTGGAGGTATTTGACCGAATGTAACCGGGTAACCCTAAAAATTCTTAGCCTAAAATTAATATTTTTGAAATCAGCGCGCATTGAGCTCTCAAAAAATATAAACATGACTTATAAATAATAAAAAAAATCACCCCTTAATAATAATGAAGGTACAAAGAGGTCTGTACTTTGGTTACCCAACTATTTAAAGCAATTTTTTAATATTTTTTAAATCGACACGCCAAGAACTTTAAAATGATATATTACTCGCCTATGTAGAAGAGCTGTGTCAAATGTTTTATTTTTAGGGGCCAGTCATTGCAGTGCCTTAGGGCATAAAAATTTTAACCTCTTGGGTACCCGACCCAGGTAGGTTACCCCTAACAAATTATATATTTTTGAGCTCAGGAAAGTATGGACAATCTGCACAAAAATTTTCAGATGTAAGAACCAATATGGTAAAAAGTTAGAAATTTGGCTGAAAAAATTTTCCCAAAACTTTTGGCTACCACCTAAAAAAAAATTTTTTTCAAAAATTTTTTTTCAGGAGGTACCCAAAAGTACAAGGACCTTAACTCGAGATATTTGCGTATTGATCGCGGCGAGTTCAAAAAATATAAGAGCTCAAACAAAATTTTTTTTGTCAAAATTTTTCCGGTATCGCTAAAAAAAAAACAGAAAACATTACTTAGTATACTTTCGCGTTTTTTTTCAGTTGTTTTATTCCTTATTAGTTTTTAAGTCAATTGTTTTAGTTTTTTCAACGTAAATAGCTGTCAAGAAATCAGTGAGAAAATAACAAGTAATGTATAATTTGTAAACTAGTTGAAACCTTGTCTTAAAACCGGCCACCGTGGCTTTTTCTGAGTGTGATCGGTGTGGATTTTAATTGTTTGATTGCGCGTGTAATTTTGCGGTATGTTTTTTTTTTGTTTTGTGAGTTGTGGTTTGTGTAAATTGTTTGTTGAAATGTATGCTATGCTGTATGGGCGAGTGATTGTTTTTGTGTTGAATGTGATTGCCCTGTTTTTGTCTGTACGTTGTTTTTTGTAGTTGAGTTGTGCTATTGTGTTGTATAGTTTGTAAGAGTTGTGTTTGTGGGTAAAGTGTTTTGTGATGTGTTACTGCCAGATGTTTGCTTTATGTTCTGCTATTTGTTTTTGTATTTGTTTGTTTAGCTGTTGTATGTTTGGATGTTTGGAGTCTGCTTGTCTGAGTGCGTTGTGTGAGTTGTGTGATATGTTGTGGTGGTGGCCTGTTTGTGTGCTTAATGTGACCTTTGGGAATATGTGCTTTGTCTGAATATGTGCTTTTTGATGACGTCATCACTACAGCCGATGCAGTGAAAAAAATCTGGTACCAAAAAACACAATTTTTACTAGTATGAGATTAGAAACACCGCTTGGTATGCTGTTAAAACATAATTTTCTGAAAGTTTGAGTGAAATCGGCTCGCTTAAATTTTTTTTAAAATGCATTGAATGCGCGCGGTTTCCCGATTTTTCACAAATTTGTGCCAAGCTGTCAAAATAGTTTTTGTCAAAAAAGCCACTGTCCAAATTATTTATTTTGTTTTGCTTCCTTCTCAAAGTGTGTACGATATTGATCATATTGTTATATATTAAATGTCCTGAATTTTTATTTCTTACTTTTGACCTAAAATTTTTTTTGGGGTTGACCCCCCAGGGGCTAGGGGGGGGCAAACACAAATGCCAAAATTTTTTTCAAAATTTTTTCTCAAAACCATCAAAAATGAAAAATTTATCACATATGACGATTTTTGATATATCGTTTGTGTAAAAAAACTTAATATTAAGCTTAAAATTTTTTTTAAACCATCCAAAATGAATTATTTATCATATATGACGAGTTTTGATATATCGTTTGTGTAAAAAATCTAATATTAAGCTTACAATAAGCTGTCAAAATGACAAATCAGAAATTTAAACGGATTCCAAGCCCGTATGCTGGCAGCAGCAAACCTTTCACTTAAAAAATTTTACAAGAATAATAGACTTTAAAAGATTAGTTTTAAAATTTTTTAATTTATTTTTATTTAAAATATTAGAAAATGGTAAAATAACTCCATGAAAACGCAACATAAATTTTTGTTAAAATTCCAAAATACTTCCTTACGTCATTTAAATTTTTGTAATAACGTCATAAATGATAATTTTTATTGGCTCTTCTGTAATTAAAATGACGCAATTCAGACCACATCGCGGATTCAAACGTTTTTACACGAAAAATAGCATGACTTTAAAAAATTACATTGGGATATTGGCAAAAGTTGAGAGACATAGTTATTAAAAATTTGTTTGTGTTGACAAATGAAGAAACATGTTTGCAAGTAAGAAAACACTTAGAAAAAAGCATTTTTTAGCTGCGATATTTGGCAATTTTGTAGTAGGATTTTAGCTTTAAAAATATGTTTTTCTAACAGAATAACTTGGAAATTCGAAAAAAGGCTTATTTTTTTAGAAAAGTTCTTAATTTAAAAGTTTGCCGCTGCCAGGCTTGGAATTCTTTCAAATTTTAAATTTGTCATTTTTGACATCTTATTGTAAGCTTAATATTAGGTTTTTTTACACAAACAATATATTAAAATTCGTCATATGTGATAGATTACATTTTTGAAAAAAAAAGGTGTTGAAAAGAAAAACTTGGTCTTAAAAAAAAATTTTCAAAAAAATTTTTGGCATTCGTGTTTGGCACCCCCTATTCCCCAGGGAGTCAACCCTCAAAAAATTTAAGGTCAAAAGTAAGTAATAATATTGGCGGACATTTAATAAATAACAATATGATCAGCGTGGTAAAAATTCGCGAAAAATCGTGAAAATCGCGCGCATTCAACACATTATAAAAATAATTAAGCTAGCCGATTTCGCTAAAACTTTTAGAAGAAACTCAGAAAAGTATGTTTTAACAGCATACCAAGCGGCGTTTTTTATCTCTACTAATAAAAAAGTTTTGTTTTTTTTGGGACCCGGTTTGTTTCACCACATCGGCTGTAGTGATCACGTCATCGACTAAGCTATGCTCTTATGTCCCGCACATATTCTAACCTCCGTTATGAATATATAACATTTCAAAGTTCAAGTTTTGTTGCCAGTCCGCATCATTTTTGCATGAACTATAGTTAGTGGCATGGAAATGAAAAATGGATCTAGATAGGCCAGTGTTAAAGTTTGGCTTATTCTGTGCTTCAGCCGTCAAAACAATTTTAAAAAATATCTATTACCGTGTTTTATTTGTTTTTACTGTTTGGTTTTACAAATTATTATTTAGGTGAAAATAAAATTTTTCCATGAGTTTTTTTTACTAGTTCAGAAACTAGCTGTCAGAACTGGTAAATTGCATCAGTAAAAATGCGTATGCCATACAGCCTAAACTTTTAGTTGCAAACACAAAATATTTCATTTTTTTGTTTGAATAGCTAAAAAACATACTTGTGATTTTTAACTTTTTTGGAAAACTTCAAAAGTGAATTGTGTATTCCAATAATAAAATAAGAACAGTAAATTTTAAAATTGTAAAACAAAACACTTATAATACAAATAATGAAATTATTTATTGTTATTTGCTTTACATTAGAATATAGCCCTAGAAAATAAATAAGCCACTGAATTTATTGTATTCATTCTTATATTTGCATAACTGATTTTCAAAATATTTTTGTAAGTTAAAATTTGTTGTTGTTGTTTTTTATTTCAATATTGTGTTAGTAATAATAATTTGTGTTAATAAAAAACAGCGCAATTAGAGTTGGAACTTTCTTGGGGAAAATAGAAAACTTATTGCCGAAAGTGTATCATAGTGATGTTCTTACTGCCAATATCATATGCTCCGGAGGTCCGGACAATTAAAAAGGAAGGAGCTCCAGAGCTCCGCTTAAATGAGCGATTTAAAGCTTATTTAAGTTGGAAATATGTGTAAAATTATTCTATTCGCAATTTCGGGAATATTTTTATTTTATTTTTAATAAGTTTTTAAAAAAATCTAGTTTACAAAAATTTTTTGAAAAAAAAATCATCTATGAAGTTACTGCCTAATTATTCATAAAATTAAATTAATTCAAAAGTAGGGTGATGATCCTGGGAATATCACTAGTGTGTGTGAGCTCATTGAAATTTATCACTTCACCTGCCCCAAGGCCTAAATTTAGAACGAACTATTTTTGAATTTTATTTTTGACTCCAAGTTCCTATTTTAGCGGGTCAAATGTTTAAAACTGTCTAACGGCTCCAAGTTCCCTGCTGACGTACCAACAAATCAGTTTGAATCGCAATTTTTTGTTTGTTTGTTTAATTAAATTTTTATGTTCAAAGGAGTTGCCAAACCAAATAAGAGGACATGAAAAACAATTTTTATAACATTTTATTAATATCGCAAACTTAATATCTTAGTCTGAAAAATTTTTTAAACTACTCTGCGTGAAATTTAAATCTATCGGCAAAAAATTCGGCGCACTTTTTTGCATACCAAAATCCATGCTTTTGATTTTTATTTTTATTATCAATATAATTATAAAAAATTTTCACGGAAATAAAAAAAATCTCTAGAAATTAAAATATCATTTTTTATTAAAGGTCTATCAAGCACAAAAACTTTTTAATTACAATAAGCAGTGTAAGCCACAAACGTTTGCCCTAAAACTTCAAACTTCTCCTTGTATGTTTAGTCTTATATTCAACAAAATATATGATAAAACTAAACATAAATTTTTGAAAATCCCAAAAACGGTACTTTTTTACGAAATTTATGTTGTTTTTTTTGTTAAAAAATAAAATTTCTACTGATTTATATAAATTAAGAAAATACTCACAAATTTCGCGGTTGTCAAAGTTTAATTTGGGAAGGTTTTTCAATATTATTCTCTATGGCTTGGATAATTATTTATCCTTTTTTATTTAATCATATCCCCAAAATAAAATTGAATACAATAATTATTAGTATAGTTTTTATGAAAATCGATTATTTTGTTAATGTGTTGGTGTTTTATATAATCTGCAATTTTTTTAATAGATTTGATATAAGTAACAATTTTGATTGGGTAAATCTAACGTAAGAAATAAAATGAAAAAGATTAGGTTAAATGTGCGTACGTAACTATTTTTATCAGCTGCACAACAACCATGCTTATGTAAATTAAATCACACTGTAGGCAAATTATTTTTGACGTGGGAATTATCCGTTTCCCTTTGTTTTTGACAAATTTGATAGTACGGCGTCTTTAGAGCCTTAAGCAGGGAACTTGAGACCATCGAAAACTTTTGAGAACTTGGAGCCACGAGCAATGGGAACTTATAAAAATTGGTTTTGGGCTATTTTTAGGCTTTGCTTAGGCTTAGGTTAACGTTTTAGCGATTTTTATTTTCGGCTCCAAGTTCCCATCTTTAGGCTCTAAGTTCCCCACTTACGGCTCCAAGTTCCCTATTTTTGGCTCCAAGTTCCAGCTCCAAGTTCCCAAGGCTCCATCGACCCTAAATCAATTTGATTAAAAAATTAGTATAATAGTGCAAATTAACGCCAAATTATTTTACTTTTTAACTTACTAGCTTAGAATTTAAAAAAAATTAATTCACTAGTTTACTTACTAAGTTGAAATTTTAGAAAATTAACTTACTAGTTCAAAATTTTATACCATTAACTTACTATAGTTTAAAATTTTGGACCATTAACTTACTAGTTAACTTACTTGATTATTTTTTACACATTAACTTACTTGTTAACGTACTAGCTCAAAATTTTGGGCCATTACTTACTAATTAACTTATTAGTTCAAAATTTTAGACCATTAACTTACTAGTTGAAAATTTGCTTACTAGCACAACTATAACTAAAAGGCGTAAATTTGTTGTATAGTTCAGTTCAAGAAATAAGTCTCTTTTACGCCTGTATCAACGTATTATTTTTAATTTTTTTAAAGAACTTATTCAAATGATGGGTAAATTTTCAAATAATTAAAACGATTTTAGTTATCTTATAGTAAAAACAAGCAATTAGTTGATTTTTTTACGTTGTTTTTGTTCAATTTTTTCAAGGTTTGACAAGTCTAATTTTGCCTATGTTTTTTGTTATTAATACAAAAACTTACTTAGCTGTTTTTTTTTAAAATTAGTTATCTTTTCCAAAGTAATAACTCCAATGAACGAATACACTGTCTTTTATGTTTGTATCACAATAACCTTTGCATATTCTAAAAACCAAGTAACACTTGTAATAATTATTATTCATGCGATTAAAATAAAATAGTTTTATGCCATTTAGAATACATAACAACGGCTTTATTGTGTTTTATTTTTTCTTTACCAAAGTGTTAAAGTTAAAATTTTTCAGGGTGAAATTAAGGGCGTAACCGCTCCTGTCAGGAAGAAATAAAGAATGAGCGCGCAATAATAAAAAAATGTGCCAGAGATAATGTAACGAAGTATTATTGTTGCTCAGTTGTTTCTCTCCACGTGATATTTTCTCGAAGAACGAGTGGTTACTTTACAACCAAATTATTTTCACCCTGATAGAATTTATCTTTATTTTTTTACTAATTTTATATTAACCGCCCTGCAGACTGGAAAATCTAAGTTTTCAAGCGATAAAGTTTAAATTTAACTCATTTTAAATTGTTAAGACGCAAAAAATGCTACAAAATATTGTTTTATGAAGTTAAATATAAATAAACTAAAAATATATAAAAATATATAAAAAACTAAAAATATAAAAATAAATAAAGTTTTATTAGCTAAATATAAATAAAACAAATAATCACAAATAAAATCTATTAATTTTAAAGTTAAATGCAACCTAAAACTGACAAATACTATTCCTAAAACCAATCACAGTGTTTTGTTGCACCAAAAGACAAAATTTTTTAAACACTTTAAACGGGCAGCAAAACAGAAGTAGCTATTTTAAAGTAGAATGCTACATTAAATATATGCTTTTCATATAAAAGCTTGACAAATAAATATATATTTTTTTATTTTATGTTCAGATTTTTTCATTTTATTTTTTTTGAATTTTTTCTACTTGTAAAAAAGTGGTGATAACTGAAAATTAGTAAACGCGCTATGATAATTTGAGTTCTGGGTAGTTTTAAAACTCTTTAAGGTCTCTCCGGACAGTTTTTATTGCAGAGCGTTCAGTAGTAAACCAATTGCAATAAAGAGCAAAAATTACCCATTTTTATTTACACACAATTTATTTTTTAATTATTATACATATAGAGTATTACAATATTTTAAGATATTCAAATGACGAAAATTTGACTAATTGGCGAAAAGCAGGCAACAAATCCTGTTTACAATAAAGATATTTTTTGAATTTATGTGAAATAAATTTTTAAAATTATAAACAAAATAAAAAAAACATTATTAAAATCAAAAAAAAAATTGTGGCCAAATATGTTTTATATGGGAATCGATCTTGGGACCTTTCAATAATTTGACGACGCGCTAACCCACTATGCCACTGCTACCATGGGATAAAGAGCTCTAAAAGCGATTTATAAACAAACCCTCTGAAAAAAATCGATAAAACGCACGACGCACGACAAAGGACAAAGGACATGTACCACAAAACTATTTATGCGTTAAAAAATACAAAAGATATTATGGCCTTCCAAAAATTGTAAATTTCAATAGAAATATACTATCTGGAGCTTTAAAATTTACCAAATTAAATTAAATCGAAGTTTCACCAAAATTTTGAAAAAAATAACCCCCTTTTCTTATGGAAAATTGTATATTAAACCACAAATACAACAGTATTTAATTTAATTTTTACGTACGTGAAAAAGGGTAACGGGCCTCATCATTTTTTTAACCAATTTTAGGTTTAAAAAAAATCTATTATTTTACATTTCATCTAAAATCCCCTTACCTTTCCTCCCCCTTACCCCCAAAAAACCTCAGATCGATGCCAAAACCCTTTCCCCCGACCCGCCCAACTCTTCTCTCCCAAAAAAACCCCCCAACCTCCCCCCACCCACGACCCCCAAATCACTCCCCTCCCCTCTCCTCACACCACATATATCCCCCCTATACCACAATAAAAAAAAAAAAAAAATAAATAATATATTAAAAAAATTCTCTCCATAAAAAATAACAACAAAAAAAAAAAAAAAAAAAAAAAAAAAAAAAAAAAAAAAAAAAAAAAAGATAAGATAAGAAATTTTATTGTACAGGTCCAAAATATATTAATACAATATACAAAGACACTAATGTACAAATAAGTAAAAAAAGAAAAAAAATAGTCGTATACAACAAACATAAAATTGAGATATAAAAATTCACAACTTGAGAAAAAAAAACTTATTGTACGGGTTAATTTTTTATTATTAGAAGAACGTACCTATGTTAATTTAGATAAATTTGGAAGTTTTTTAATAAATGTTTTAATTGAAGGAGAGTTAATAATATCTTTTGATAAGGAGTTCCAAATTTTGCACACCCTGACAGTAAAAAAATATTTTCTAGCATCAATTCTTGGGTTTTCCGTTTCAAGTTTTAACCCATTAGAACGTGTTTTGCAGTTTTTAATTAGTTTAAAGTATTCGTTTTTGTCAATATCCAGTTTATTATTAAGTACCTTGTAACAAAAAACTAAATCGTTTCTGATTCTTCTGCTTTCAAGACTGTCAAGTTCCAAAAAAGTTAAACGCTCAGTATATTCCGTTTTAGGAATTTTACAGCGGGCATAGAGTCTACGCGTGAAGCTGCGTTGGACTTGTTCAATAAGCATAATATCTTTTTTGTATTGGGGAGACCAAACACAGGTGTCATGTTCGACCACAGGCCTTACAAATCCTTTATACGCTTTAATAAGAATTTTAGGATTTTTTGTTTTAAAAACACGAAAAATAAGAGAGGTGCGCGCATGAGCTTTTTTAGCCACTTCTAAACAATGACGAAATGGCTTTAGATCATTACAAATGGTTACACCCAAATCTTTGGTTGATGAAACTTTTTCTATTTGATTGTTTCCCAAAAAAAAACTCATTATTATGATTGTTATGACCAAAACTCATAACGCAGCATTTGCTAAAAGCAATACTAAGTTGCCACCTAGCAGACCAATCATAGAATTTGTCCAGAGACTGTTGAAAACTTGATGGGTTTTGAGTTGGATTTCGAATTGAATATATTTTAGTATCATCAGCGTACATTTTTACGTGTGTTTCTTCATTAATGCATTCCGGTAAATCGTTTATAAACAATAAAAAAAGTAGGGGTCCAAGTACACTGCCTTGGGGAACCCCAGATATTACTTGAATATAGTCTGAAAAACAATCATCAATTAAGACTTTTTGACGTCTACCAACCAAAAAATTTGAAATCCACCCAAGAAGCTCATATCCTACACCATATCCTTTTAGTTTTAATAAAAGTTTATCATGGGTAACTTTGTCAAAAGCCTTCTGATAATCTATATAAACAGCGTCTACTACTTTCTTATCGCGCAAGGCAATTGACCAATCATTTAATGTGGTGAGAAGTTGCAAACATGTCGACCTATTTTTTAAAAACCCAAACTGATGTTTTGATAGTAGCTTATTTTCCCTGAGATATTTAAGCATTGCGTCGCAGACCAAAGATTCCATAATCCTACACGTTATGCATGTAAGAGATATGGGTCTATAATTATTTGTTTCACTAGCAGAACCTTTTTTATGAATTGGGATGACAATAGCCTCCTTCCACAGTTCAGGAACAGTAGAAGTAAGCATGCTTAACTCAAAAAAATTTCCTAAAGGTAATGCCATAGAATCGGCAACTTGCTTCCAATAGTAAGCAGGTAAATTATCAGGAGTCATAGAGAGTTTTGCAGGTAATTTTTTTAGTTTTTTACGTACTTTTTCTGTGGGAAACATAACTGAATTTATTTTAACATTTTTGTTTACTTTAAGAGGAAATTCAGGAATTAAACCATTATCAAGAGAAAAAACACTTCCAAAAAAATTGTTTAATAGTTTGGCTTTTTCTTCAGATTTTACAGCCAAGGTGCCATCCGGTTTTCGCAGAGGCGGAATTTGCGTGGTAGATTTCATTTTTGACTTTGCATAATTATAAAAATTGCGCGTATTACCAGATTGAACAATGTTATTTTCGTTATTTTCATGAAAATCGTGTACAAATTGCTCATATAACCTAGCACATTTTTTATATAAAGATTTTCCAACATGCGATTTTTTCCTTAATTTATAAAGTTTCTGTTTTTTGTTTTTTAGGCGCCTAATATGCTCAGGATATGACAAAAAACGATTTTTAATAGTGCACATAGGAACCCATTTGTTTATACAGTAGTATTGAACTTCAAGAATTTTTTTGTATAATTCATTTATAGATTCTGCTTTTTTAAAAATATCCTCAAAATCAAAATTTAGAAGATAGTTGTTTATGGCATGATAATCCTTTTTTTTTAAATTTCTAAAAACATTTTTTTGAGGATTGTTTTTTATGGGGCTCAAAATTAATTTTAAACTTTACACTTAAGTGATCGCTGTTTGACAAAAATGGCTCAGAAATATTCAACTCAAAAATTATATTATTATCATTACAAAGTACGATATCAAGTATATTTGATGCTGTCAAATGAGTAGGTTCCGCTACGTATTGTACAAGCCCGTTTACATTAATACTATTTAATATTATTTCATGAATAATTGTATTTGTGGAATTAGGTTTTATGCTGTTTAATTTCCAGTTAATATGTGGGAGGTTTAGATCTCCGCACATAACAAAGCTGCAATCAGTGTCTGACAAAAACGAAATAAGGCGACTTATGTTTTCCGCGTCTTCTTTTTCAAACACGCATGGTAAATTTTGGTTTTTTGCGCGATAAAAACAGGCAATACGTATGCGTTCCTTTTTACCTAATATATCCACGCACACACACTCAACGTTTGCATATTCTAAGGGCAGCAAGACTTGACAGACTTTTAGGGAATTCCTAATAAACAGACAAACGCCCCCACCTGCGCGGTTGACTCGGTCATATCTGTATACAGAAAAAGAGGAACCTAATGTCAACATAGAATTTGTAACTGATTCATCACACCACGTCTCAGTGCATAATATTACATCTTCATTAGCAGTACACAGAAATGCATTTAATAATTCGAGGCGCCCTTTCACACTCCTACAATTTAGTAATTTGCAAGAAATACCCATACCATGTTTTCACGCAGAAGATCCGGAGTCTTTTGCGTTGTTATTAGAAACGTTTGCATTTGTATGCAAAAAATCCGATTCCTCCGCGTTTAACCTGGGAGACGTTATTATTTTGGTTTTTGTGACCTTTTGAACTTGAGCCGGCGCTTTTTTTAACTCCAATGGGGGCAAAAAAAATCAAATGGGCATAAACCGACATGTTTCACAAAATACATTTTACGTCCTGCATTTTTGTTCTTTTGGTTACACTCTGTGTACAAATCTTTTAATTTTGTTCTTTCTTGAAGAGTGTAGCTAGGACGAATTTTGATTACTCTAAAATCGGCGGACTCTCGAAGGTGCCTCCATCTTTTAAGAACCTCATTTCGCTCACGCGAACGCGCCAGACCTACTTTCATAAGTCTTGGGGAACCGGTTGCCAGAGCCCATGCGAAAAACCTCGATGGCGTTTGGTGCAGAGGAGTCATTATTTGAGAAACACGTATCCAATATTTTCTGTGCAGTAGCCTTGTCATTGTCTGTAGAATTTCCCTCTGGCACTCCTTTAAAAACGAGAAACTTTTCATTTTCTCTTCGTCAAAGTTTTTCATCAAGGACAGAATCGTCAAAATCGGAAGCCGCCGAAGCATAAGATCGTTGCAACGTTGGGTTTGAAAATTTACTGAGGTGTTGTTCGATTAATAAAAAACGCTTTTTGAAGTCCAATTTTTGGGTCTCAAGCTGCGTTTTAAGCGCAAAAATGTCCGTTTTTTCCTGAGTGCAGGATGAACATGGAAGGCCGATTTTAAGCTTATTAAGCTCCGTTTGCGTTAGTCCTGTGCACCCCACATGATATAAGCGATCACAACAGGGGCATTCTCTGGTGACGGCGTTGGATTTTAGGACTTTTTCGCTTAAATAGGATTTAAATAGGATCTCATTAGAATGTGAGGTATTTAACTGGGATCTCATTCAAATGGGACTACAAGGCCGAAGGACTAATTTAACTGAAACTTTTTTACAAGTAGTTTGTTCTAAGTGTGTTATTTTTTCTTTGTTATATATTTGTGCTTTTACTACGTATGATTTTAAAAACTAACTTTAAAAATGCTCCAAGAATAGAACAGGAAAAAAAAGCCGATTTCTCCCAGGGCGTATGCTTCGACAGAAAAGATGTGGACTAAAACTAATATCCTTTAGGTTGAAATTAAAAACGTAAGCGGTCTCACTCAGAAAAAATGAAAAATAAACGCGCGAGCTAAAATGAAAATAAAAAAATTGTCAGTAGTGATGCAACCGATTATAAGTAAGTTGCCTCAGGTGTTTCTCTACACCTAATATTTTCTCGGAAAACGAGCGGTTACTTTACCACCCTGGTGCTTTCACGCTGATAGAATCCATCTTAAGTCTGAGATGGACATTATGTGGATCATAGGAAATTTGCATTTGATGTCTGCTTACTGAATTAAAATTTCCACTATATGATAATGATGTGTTTATACGTTGAACTAATTGCACAGCGCTGTTGCTAGTCTAATGAAATATCATTTAAAAAAATCATACTCTCAGCAATTTTTGACTAGCACAAAATGGCAACTTTTTTAAATTTATAGTTGTTTCCTACACATATAAATATAACATTTTAATTGAAAACGTGACGATTTTGCGCTTGTCAAGTATAATGTCAAGTATAATTTTTTAATTGACATTTCATGAGACTAAAATAATGCAAGAGTGCCGTGTAATTAGTTCAATGTATAAACAAAGCATTATCATATAGTAGAAATTTAAATTTTGTGGGTAGTTGCTCAAACTAATTGCATATTTCCTACGATAAACATAATGTCCATTTTAGACTGTTTAGTCAATCTCCACATCTTCTCTGTCTAATATACGCTCAAGGAAAAATCACTCCATTTTTCTGCTTAATTCTTAAAGCATTTTTTAAGGCTAGTCCACCACGTTTTTTGAATAAAATTAAAAACAATAACCAATGTTATAAACTATAGTTTTAGCTGCGCATTGATATACGTTTATGATCATTCTCTGCCAATATAAACTTTTTTAGCAGTTTAAATATTATAAAACCCTTAGTAAACGCGCTTTTTCACCCAGCTGGCGCCACAAATTTGAGCCAATAACGGGGCCAGTATCATTACCCCTTGATTGCGATCACAGGTCCCATTTTCAATAGCTGCCGCTAGATATCTTACCACACAATAAAGGCTGGTTCATACTTAGACAAAACGTCCTTTGGACAAGGTGCAAAGGAAAAAGTCCTTTGGACTTAGCCCAAAGGAAAAAGTCCTTTGGACTTAGTCCAAAGGACAAATACAACGTAAACACTTTCTTTGGACTTTGTGCTTTGGGCATTTTCCAAAGAACAAAACAAAAGGACAATGTGTTCATAAGTTTTTGTCCTTTGGACTTTTCTCTTTCGATTTTGTCTTTTGAACTGTGTCCAAAGGCAAATTTCAAGCAACGTTCATACTTCGTAGAAAGAAAAAAAGTTCAAAGGACATTTTGACTTGTCCAAAGGACGTTTTGTCATAAGTATGAACCAGCATTAAAAGTATCTAGAATTGAATTAGCAATGGCCAAATAATTTTTCTAATTTTTAAATTTTTGTTGGCATAAATTAAGGAATCTCTGTAACAGGTTTGTGCTTATAACATGTATGGGTTCCGCAGAGTTAAGCATAGTCCTAGGATTATCCCATTTAACCTTTCAAAGGCTAAGATATGGTTAGACAGACTCACGCGTAATGGTGACCCCACTTTTTATTATTATTAAAAATAGTGTTAGTTTTATAAATGGCTGAATCACGGCAGATCCCGGAACATAGCCAACAAATAGGCAAATCTAAATCACTGTTTTCAGAAGGACAACAAACAGGAGATGATACAAAAAAATGATGAGCAGTAGGAGAATGCAGCAAGATAAGCTGTCTTAGCCTGCCGCTTTTGGTGAAGGTAATAGACGCCCCTTAACCAAGGAAGTTTCTCTCCACTCAGGAAGACATAGGCTACCTGGTAGCGTAATACCGGAACATGAACTATTGGACTTCACTTCTATGAAAAATTACTGTGACTCAAGCAGTGAAGACAAACTATTGAAACAAAATCACATCAATGAGAGCATGTGAAACTAGAGAGAAATAAAAGACTACAGAAGTATAGTCAATGTAGAGAATAAGCTCTTGCTGATCAAGATGACAAATGGTAAAGGTGACTCTAATAATCTACTCAAAACCAATATTCCATTCAAACCAGCGCCTACTACAATCAAAACTACAATTATGAAACTAGAACAAGTTATAGCGATGGAGCTGTGACGCATATTAAAACGTGTTTAAGTCAAAATCAGTAATAACAAATTAAGTTTCATAAATACCAACCATGCGCAACAAAAGTCTTACAGAATAAGAATAAGAATGAGAATAAGCTCTTGCTGACCAAGATGACAAATGGTAAAGGTGACTCTAATAATCTACTCAAAACCAAGATTCCATTCAGACCAGCGCCTACTACAATCAAAACTAAAATTATGAAACTAGTACAATTTATAGCGATGGAGCTGTGATACATATTTAAAACGTGTTTAAGTCAAAATCAGTAATAACAAATTAAGTTTCATAAATACAAACCATGCGCAACAAAAGTCTTACAGCACTTTGAAATTTAACATAATCAGTTTGCAAAACACTACAAGCATTAAATAAATTTCTCTCTGAAATATGCTTTTTTTGCAATCTCCAGCATCAGCAACCAGAGAGCAAAGGTGTGAGCACGTTCTTTTTTACCAGCCTCTATGCCCTATTATACTCGTCTGCCCCAAAATGATTTCTAAGAGCGCCATAAGCAACTCCACATTTAGTAACCTTTCTGAGTAGACAATGAGTGGCTCAGTGTGTAACCAGTTTGGCAAACGTGTTTTTAGCCAATAAGTTTTGTTTTCTCACTGGTAGGCGGCGGGTTCTCCAAACAACTCAAAGTCACTAAAAAGTTTTTTTTAAAAAGATAAATTTTTGCTTGGTTTTTTAAATAAACTTTAAACAAGTTTTTGACCAAGAGCTAAGGCCCATTTCAATTAAAAGTCGCATTTCAATCCTAAGCCTTTTTCCTTGTCTGTTTAGTCGAGTTCAAGATTAAATAAGCTTATTGCCAGTTGTTAGGTTAGGGCTAGTGTGTGTTTGTTTCTACTTACCAAATTTTACCTGCAATAAATAAACTATTAGCTGATATTCTATGGTGGAAGTTTATTCGATTCTTTACATTTTGCTGTTGACCCTGCGTAGACACATCTCCATCTTTAAGCCAAGTGAAAGCTTTGGAGCTCCTCGCTGACGTCTTTTTTGTTGGTGAGAACTAAGTTTATATCAGCACATTTTTTATTGTTCAGCAAATCAATCTGTCAATAGATTGATTCGCAGAGCTTAAGCTTTTGTGTAAGATAAACGGTTATTTTTTACTCTGACTCAAGCGCGTTAACAGGATTTTGCAAGGGGGCGGTCTGCCAATGTCTTGGCGGGGGTTACGGCGCGAAGCGACCTAACTGTTATATAAACTAACCTAACTTAACTTCTTTATTAATATACAGATTATAAAAAACACAAAACACCACAGAAAACTAATCAAATCACGAGTTACACAAGCTTCGTATTAAGACCATTATAAGAAAAAGATATAATTCTTTTGAACTGCAAATATGTTTTAAAACATACCACTATTAATAAGATTATGACAGCTAATCAAACCTATTGCCGAAATAGAGGAAGAGTTTAAAGCAGCGAGCTTCTTTTTTTTAAATGCCCGCCGCGCACAAATTATACTTGCTCTTTTACAAGTAATGGATATTTTCTCTGAAGCTAAACAAAATATCCAATATTAGAAAAAGCAAATGTTTTGTTAATGTTCAAACTATTACAACTAAAACAATACTTGTTTAAGTATTGATAATTTAGTTAAAAGTAAATTTCTTAATTTTAGAAATTAAAATATTTAAAATACAATAACTTGCAGCTATAGTGACATTCGCCACACGAAAATAAATAAAATCAACATAAAAAATTTTTAAATAAGATAAATATTTACAAAGCTAACACAGTTGCCAGCACTTGCAGAAACATTTTTACTAGTACTGTTACTAGAACCTTGTTTTGACTTTTGAATGGTTATTTAACTTTTTTGGAATTTTTTATTTTGATATAATTTCCTTTTTTGACCCTTTTGGCCCTTTGAATCGCTATTGCCGCTCTTGCTGACAAACTGATCACGGCACAAAGCACTGTGATGACCAGGTTTTCAGCAGAAAAAACAAGAATTTTGTGAGCGAAAACTAGGTTTAGAATGACCTGGTTTCCAACAGCGGAAACACAGCTTTTTGTAAGCTACAATTGTAGCCTTCGATCACTCAAATATTGAATATGTTTGTGAAACACAATGTCCAGCAGGAACAACAAGATTTAATATTAGCGGTCATCTAGTTTACATTGATATGGTGGATAAAAATCAAATTTCAAATATTATAACGCATAAAAATAAGACTGCTGGAATTTCTTTCAACTTTGGTCTTTTACAAGATTACTTCCAACAAGTATTTTTCAACAATTTTTGTATATTATTGTTTTCGTTATTTTTGTTATTATTACTGTGATGGATTTAATATTTTTATTACCAGTATTGTTCAATAAAATTTTGGAATGTGTGTTTAGTCGTCAACGCAAAAATATCAGTTGTTTAATAATTAATACAAAATGGTAATAAAATTGACTCCATTAAAAATCTGGTTCTTACACTGTACTTATAATTTGTTTATCATTCAGCAAACCTCAATAAACAGCTGTCGCATAGCTTACATAAAATTTGTAAAAAATTAAAGGAAATCTTGCACATTGTCTTGTTAATATACATTGAAGTTAGACTTGTTTATATTTATATTGGTTTTAAAATTGTTAGTTTTATATCTAATATGTAAACGTGTTTATTAATAATGATATAGTTATCTTTGCAAATATTTATCTTATTTTAAAAATTGTTTATGCTGATTTTACTTATTTTTGTGTGGCGACTATCGTATAGCCTTTTATAATCTGTATATTAATAAAGAAGTATTTATTGGGAAAAATCGAAGAATACATTTTATTCACACGGCGCTTCCAGCAGTTGCATTGTTCCCGCGCTTGCCATTGTGTCTTTCAATGTTTTAAGAGGTCGAAAAAACATTTTTTTGTTTTAATTTTGACACCAACTGTTTGCTCCCAACGGTTTTCTACGCTAACTACTGAGATTATTGAAGATTGAGATTTGAGATTATTGAAGATGCTTCTTAAAGCAAAGAAGAGAACAAAGCAAAGAATAGCACTGCTGATGGAGAAGGATTTACTCCCGTCCTTAATGACGCCAATGATAAATTATTGTATTATGATGCCTTGCAAATGAAAATTGTTGCGTATTATGCGCAAAATTTAACTATTATATGGAGGGATTTTATAATAAGCAATATGAGTTTTCTTATTCCTAATCTTTTCTCATAAGACAGAGTATTTTTGTTTACAACATTGTCTATGATGTTCATGTTTTAATAATTTCATTTAAAATGTTTTGATTTAACAACGCAATTTGATACGCCCTAAGCTTAGTAAAGTAAAATGAGAAATTAATGAAAGCCGCGTTCTTGTAATTCTTGTAAACATTTGTTAATTGTATTTAATTTAACTGTAATCATTTCTTATATTCAATAAAATATTTATCTTAAATGGTATAAAATGGTACATGACATCCCAAGTTCACTCTTAAAGCAGAACAATTAAAGCACTATTCTTTCTGAAGTTAAAAAATCAGCAAATCCTATTAAAAAACTCTATTTCATTACATGCTGCCCCCAACAGCTAAAATATTCAGCTAAAAATGTCCGGTCCAGTTCAATCATTAATTGCTTTATTGTAAACAAACTTGTTTAAATTGATTAAAGATATTCCAGAGACTGTCAATCTACCAGATTCCAACTTAACAGTACAAGAAAAAAAACAACATCTTTACAATTCCAGATTTTGTGTTTTGGGAGACATTAATTAGATCCAGAAATTTGTGGACACACTCCAAGAGTATACAAAACAGTGGAATGCTTTTGGAATAATGGAATGGAATAATTTTGGAGTCTTCTACAGAGAATAAAGCAGTTGAGACAATGATTTTTGAAAAAACTGTAAACCCTGAGGATCCAAAAAGCTATCCAAATGCATTAATTCAAGTGCAAGGTAAAATTTCAACCTTACAAACTGACCTTCAAGAAATTGATTACCACATTGCTCGACTAAGAACTGTTTCAGTTGTACCTACGATTTCTGCTTCCATTCCTACAGTACAGGGCCTTTCCCAACATTCAATTTCGCAGGCAAGTTCAGTTAAACTTCCAGAAATTAAACTTGATCCATTCACTGGTGACGCTAAGAAATGGCCAAAATTTTGGCACATGTCATTGGCGCTGTAGAATCTACTACAAATCTAGGACCAGTTTGAAAATTGTTTTACTTAAAACAGTTAATGGGCGGAAGTGCCAAAGACGCCCTAGGCGGTTAAGAAATTGTAAACAAGAATTATAACGTTGCCAAACAAATTTTTCAATCTCAGAATGGTGACAGCAGTGCAATTAGAAGTGCATACTGCACACATTTATGGCATTTTAAAATCCACACAGATAAGCTTGCTGACCTGTTTACAACTTGTGATTGCCTTGAAAAATCCTACGTCAGCTGGAACAGTTGGGCGACAATACAAACAACCCGGTCTTGTTGGGACAGTTACTGGAAAAATTTTTGGATGGCAACCAAAACATCTTGCTGGAAAAGGAAAATATGAAAGGGACCAGCCAACAATGGAATGTCACGCTCCTTATGAAAACATTCAGGACATTTATCCAATTTTGTGAAAATGTTCGAAGAAGCAGTGGTAGAAATATTAAGTTTGATTCTTCTAATTTAAAACATAAAAAACTGGGAAGTGTGAGATTTTCGACCTGAAGCTTTGTTGGTATCTGATAGTTTTTCTAAGAAAAAAACAAAATCAATCTAATTATTTTCAAAACAGGACTAAGAATTTACAAAATAACAATAATAAACCTAAGAATTTTACAGTTGTTTACAATTTTTGTTCAGTTTCCCATTATAGCGATGAATGTAAAAAGTTTGGAGACATTCCAAATAGGGAGAAAAAATTAGTGAGCTAAATGTTTGTTTTATATGCTTAAGGTCTCTCCGGACAGTTTTTATTGCAGAGCGCTCAGTAGTAAACCAATTGCAATAAAGAGAAAAAATTACCCATTTTTATTTACACACAATTTATTTTTGAATTATTATACTTATAGAGTATTATAATATTTTAAGATATTCAAATGATGAAAATTTGACTAATTGGCGAAAAGCAGGCAACAAATCCTGATTACAATAATGATATTTTTTGAATTTATGTTAAATAAATTTTTAAAATTGTAAAAAAATAAAAAAAAAACATTATTAAAATCAAAAAAAAATTGTGGCCAAATATGTTTTATGTGGGAATCGATCTCGGGACCTTTCAAAAATTTGACGACGCGCTAACCGACTATGCCACTGCTACCATGGGATGATGAGCTCTAAAAGCGATTTATAAACCACCCTTCTGAAAAAAATTGATAAAACGCACGACGCACGACAGAACTATTTATGCGTTAAAAAATACAAAAGATGTTATGGCCTTCCAAAAATTATAAATTTCAATAGAAATATACTATCTGGAGCTTTAAATTTTACCAAATTAAATTAAATCGAAGTTTTAACGAAATTTTGAAAAAATTAACCCCCATTTTTCACGGAAAATTCTTTATTAAACCATAAATACAACAATATTCAGTTTAATTTTTACGTACGTGAAAGAGGGTAACTGTGTCTCTCTATTGGAGGTATTTTTTTAAATAAATACTGTGTAGTAAATATTTTTAAGGGTTTTAAAAAAAATTCATTGTAATTTGATTTTTAATATCAATTATTTCAATTGCTTACAATAATATAATGAGTGTTCACTTTATAATCGTGTTATTTCTGCCCCTTTAACACTCATATAAATTTTTTAGTGAAATATTACTGTATTTCACGAGATCTGGTATGCCAAAAATGGCGATTTTCCATACTTAAGAAAACTGTTCGGAGAGACCTTAAGCACTGGTCATTTGAAACCTCAATGCAAAAGTTTTGTAAAACCTTGTTATCACTATAAAAGTACCCAGCATTAGAGAGCTTTATGTCCCACAAAATTTTTACCAACATAGATAGGGTAGTGCATTTAATTTTCTCACTTTTCCGATTTGGGCATTTTTGATTTTGGACTATATCTTTTGTAATCCTGGACGGAATACAACGTTTGATAGTTCAAATAAGAGCTAATTATATGTAGATGGCTGTCATGAGCTTTTTATTTGTTATGTTGTGATATTTTCCTGTGAAATTGTGTGATTTATAAAAAATAAAATTGTTACTCGTTTTTAGAACATGGGCATTTCATGATTACGCCGTAAAATGGTTTAACTGTCCTGGTAAAATTTTGTCTATTTTCAGAATTTTTAGTCCTCCTGGTTCTACATTGCCTCTGTGGTGAGCAATCGTTATAAAATAAAATCGTGTAATTTTGGCACACATATTGCTGTCTGCTGCTAAAACAAAAGAATCTATAACCGTTAAAAAATAATATTTAGGTTCTAATTATACCTGAGTTTTGTTGGAAGTTTTGTTCTTTTGTTACTTCTAAATTTTTAAAACTGCAGGAATTAAATACACTTTTTTTCCAAATTACAAAAAATAAAAATTTGTTTTTGGTTGTTTTGAGCAATATTTTATGTGAAAACTATGGTTTTAGAATATAGTTTTTCATACCACATCTTGTAAACGCAAATATAAATTGTAAAACACTTATTGCACACCGTTTTTAATGATTAATTTGTAATCTAAAAAAGTGCCAAAACTAAATTTATCTTTTTCCACAACAACAACAAAATATTTCGAATTCTGAAAATTTCTCTCCAATTTATTTGTTCCCAATTCTAAAATTATGTATACACTTAAACACTAGGTTGTTTAAGCGTTTTAAATAAACATTAAAGTGCATAACACAAACTAAAATTGGTTTTAGGCGTTTTATTTTTTCATTGAAGTTTGGGAGAAAATAGCCGAAACTAAATTGTTTTTGATACACTACTTCTAAACATCATATCTTTGTAAATTCGTCTTAACAATGAACGAAAATTTATATGCATGCCCTTCACGCCTTGAGGCGAGAGTTCAAATGATTTCGAGGTTTATGTGCTTATTTTTAACCAAATTTAACGTCTTTAGAAATACCGATCATTTTGTGTCAATTTTGCTCAATTTGATACCATTTCGCATTAAAACTGTAACTTTTTGCCAGTTACACGTTGAACAACAAGTAGAAACTTAAATTAAAGAAAACTGTCTTGAGATAATGATAAATTAATGATAAATAAAGGCTTTTAAATTTTTGAAAATCATGATTTTTTGACTGAGAAACAATTGATTGTTTGTAAAGTGCCGAAATTATAATGCATACATTTAATTTTGGCAATTTTCCATTTTTTTTAAAAACTGATTTAATTAAGTAAAAAAACATTTTTCGTACAGTGAAACTTTAATGACGCGACGCAATATCGTGAAAGCTTCAAAATGAGCTATCAAACATGAAAATCAGACCATACAGTGAAAAGTTACATTGGAAAAACGAAAAAGTGCCGAAATTAAAAATGCACTACCCTACCAAAACTTTTACTTTATTAGCAACGGAACAATTGATAGAATTAAATTTTTTAACTCATAGTTCACTTAAAAATTGTCTGAAAATTAACTAGAGTTTACAAAAAACTCTAAAATTTGCAAAATTTATAACAATGTACCTACTTTAGCAGTTTCCTTCAGAAAGAAATGTCTCCTTCTCAGCGCCCGGGCAAAGATTTACAATCCTAAAAACAATAAAAGTCAGGAAGTAAAACTTTTATTAAACACTGGAAGTGAGAGGACATTTCTTAAAACGGAAATTGCCTTTAATTTAAAGTTACCAATTTTAGGTGAATAAAAAGCGGAATTAAACTTAGTAGCAGCAGACAAACCTAAATCTATAAACACCTTAGTTGTTGATTTTAGGCTAATGACTAGAAACGGTGGTTAAATTGACATGCAGGCTAACACCTTACAGTTTTTAATAGCTCAGTGGAAGAAAAATCCTCTTTCTATGAACGGCAGAATTTTTCTGTTACGGTATCCAGATTTATATCTGGCAGATGTTTTTCCTGGTGGCGGGGAAGACTTTCAGCCAATATTTCTTGTTAGAATGGATTATTTTACAAAATTTTTAGAGCCAGGAACTTCAATATCCTTACCTTCAGGATTAGATTTAATTCCATCGAAGCTTGGTTTCCTGATTGGAGGCAATGATGAGACTCCTTCACAATGTTTGAAAGCTGATTTTCAGGTTACAACTTATCCTTCGGTCACAGAATTTCCTAACCAGTTTGAAGAAAAAGTTGAAACATTCTGGACATTAGAAGGAATCGGTGTAACAGAAATGCCTGGAACCGATCAAGATAAGTCTGCAATGGACCAGTTTAAAATTACAGTAACCATAAAAAAACAATCGCATACAAGTCGATTGATTGGTTTGTGAAAATCGGGACCTTCCAGATAATTTTGGTCTTGCTTTAGGTTACGGGTGTCATTAGTACTAAAGCTAAAGCTAAAGTGCTTTAGTACTAAAGGGTTTTTTGGGTTTAGTACTAAAGCTAAGGCGCGGCTAAACTGAAATTAGCTGGAAAAAGCTCGTCAAAAGGTATGGGCCCGGCAAAAGGTTAGCTTTTGCCAGGAAAACGAAAAATCACCCAAAAATGACTGAAAAAAATGACCAAAAAACAAAAAAAAGTGTTCACCAATCAAAAACATGATTATTTAATGAGATTTCTATCCATAAAGTGGAGAGGTATGATGGGGTCCTTTAACCTCAAAATTTTGAACCTCCCTCCTAGACAAAAATCGAGTTCTCCTTAGAAAAGTTCTCTTTTTTTAATCTGGCTCCCCTCCAGAATTTTATTCTGACACCTCTAAAGTATTTTGTTTTGAAAATCCACAAGACACACCCTGACCCTCTTTTAGATTTCAAAATTTTCCATACACCCTTCCAAGAATTTAAGATGCAATTTACCACCGGTAACCAACCACCTCAACCCTTTCCCTTACTCTTAGCTGCCTAAAAACTTTGCTTATATAAACTTGAATAAAGAAAAACTTGAGCTACTGAGATATTTCAAACACAACTTGCATTACTTCCTTTGGTTTTACCCATTACAACTTTTATTTTTATGCGTTTTACGTTTTTATACTAATGCTTCATCTTAAACTCAAAATCTAATTAAAGGTTGTTTTTATTAAGATATTGCGCGCTCAAGAGTAATCAATTTGCCAACAGATTTTTGAAGCATGTGTAGCGGAGAGTGCGTGGCGGGTTATATATATTATACTATAGGGTAGTGCGTTTAATTTCGGCACTTTTCCAAATTGGGCGTTTTTGATTTTGGACTATATCTTTGGTAGTCCTGAACGGAATACGACGTTTGAAATTGAAAGCTCAAATGAGAGCTAATTATATGTAGATGACTGTCGTGAGCTTTCTATTTGTTATGTTATGACATTTTCATGTGAAATTGTGTGATTTATAAAAAATAAAATTGTTACTCGTTTTTAGAACATGGGCATTTCATGATTACGCAATAAATTGGTTTAAAAATTAAACTGTCCTTGTAAAATTTAGTCTATTTTCCGAATTTTTAGTCCCCGTGATTCTATGTTGCGTCTGTGGTGAGCAATCGTTATAAAATAAAATAGTGTAATTTCGGCACACATATTGCTGCAGGCAAAAACGGGTTGAATTAAGTGGTCGGGTGTAAATTGTAGTTGTAGATAGTTAAAAGACAACGTTGAAATGTATAGGGGTCATAGCACTGCACTTAAACTCGATTAAGGGGGTCCTTTTAAAAAGGGCCGAAATTAAATGCACTTTTTTTTCCAAATTTTGCTCATTTTGATACCATTTGGCATTTTAGCTGTAACTTTTTGCCAGTTGCAGGTTGAACAACAAGTAGAAGCTTAAATTAAAGAAAAGTGTCTGGAAATAATGATAAGCTTTTAAATTTTTGAAAATGATGATTTTTTGACTGAGAAACAATTGATTGTTTGTTAAGTGCCGAAATTAAATGCACACATTTAATTTCACCAATTTTCCATTTTTTTAAAAACTGATTTAATTAAGTAAAAAAATTTTCGTACAGTGAAACTTTTGTGGCGCAACGCAGTATCGTGAAAGCTTCAAAATGAGCTATCAAACATGAAAATCGGGATATACAGTGAAAAGTTACATCGGAAAAACAAAAAAGTGCTGAAATTAAATGCACTACCCTACGGCCCGTGCAATTAGAGATTGACCGGGCAGAATTTTTGCTGATGCCAGGGCCAGGGCCGGAGCAGGCGAAAAATTTAGCAGAATTTGTAATTTTGGTCATTATTTTAAAATAAAATTCAAAATTTTTACTGTTAATTATTTGGTTATGTAAGGAATAGTCACATTATAGAATTTGCGAGTAAAAAAACTTATTTTTTATTACACAAAACAAAATAAGCAGAACAAGCAGAACAAAATTATTATTTTGATATTTCGATTTTTTTAATTATAAATTATTATTTTATTTACATAATATATGTGCATTTTTACATAAATATTAGCAGTATATTTTTGTTTAAAGCAATATTATACTTAATCGCAAACCATTTATTTTACTTTTAAAAAATGCTTTACAAAAAGAGCAAACCATTTATGTTACTTTTAAATAATGTTTTAAAAATAGAGAAGGAGTTAAAGTACATTTATGCAAGGAGTATGTTTTGATCAGTAAAGCAAAACGTGGTAATGAAGCTAAAATTAAAATTTTTGTACAAATAATATTTCACACTAACAAAATATCTTCATATTAAAATATTATAAATTATATATGTTGGTACTTAATTGGCAAAAATTATCCGTAAAAATTAAGAATACTATAGTCTATACAAAAATGATGCGGACTGGCGACAAAACTCGAACTTTGAAATGTTACATATCCATGAAACCTGGTCCCAAAAAAAATTTTTTTTATTAGTATGAAATAAGAAACGCCGCTTGATATGCTGTTAAAACATACTTTTCTCAGTTTTTTTAAAGTTTGAGCGAAATCCGCTCGCTCAAATTTTTTTTATAATGCGTTGAATGCGCGCGGTTTTTGCGATTTTTCGCGAATTTTTGCCACGTTAATACACTGTCCAAATTATTTATTTTGTTTTGCTTCCTGCTCGAAGTGTGTACAATATTGATCATATTGTTATATATTAAATGTCCGCCAATTTCCATTCCTTACTTTTGACCTAAAAATTTTTTTTGGGGGGTTGAGTTCCCAGGGGCTAGGGGGATCCAAATAGGAATGCCAAAAATTTTTTTCAAAATTTTTTCAAAGCCATCAAAAATGTAAAATTTATCACATATGACGAATTTTGATATATCGTTTGTGTAAAAAAACCTAATATTAAGCTTACAATAAGCTGTCAAAAATGGCAAATTGAAAAATTGGAAGCTTTTCAAGCCCATATGCTTGCAGAAAGCAAACCTTTAAATTAAAAGTTTTTCTAAAAAAATAAGCCTTAAAAGTTTTTTTTTGAATTTCTAGGTTATTTTGTTAGAAAAACATATTTTCAATGTTAAAATCCTACTACAAAATTGCCAAATATCGCAGATAAAAATGCTTCTTTTTAAGTGTTTTCTTGCTTGCAAACATGTTTCCCCGTTTGTCAACACAAAAACAAATTTCTAATAACCATGTCTCTCAACTTTTGCAATATCCCAATATAATTTTTTAAAGTAATGCTATTTTTCGTGTAAAAACGTTTGAATCCGCGATTTGGTCTGAATTGCGTCGTTTTAATTGCGGAAGAGCCAATAAAAATCATCAATTATGACCTAATAACAAAAATTTGAATGACATATGGAAGTATTTTGGAATTTTGACGAAAATTTATGCATCGTTTTCATGGGGTAATTTGACCATTTTCTAATATTTTAAATCAAAATAAATTAAAAAAACTTAAAACTAATCTTTTAAAGTTTATTATTCTTGTAAAACTTTTTAATTGAAAGCTTTTCTGCTGCCAGACGGGCTTGGAATCCTTCCAAATTTCAAATTCGTCACTTTTGACAGCTTATTGTAAGTTTAATATTAGGTTTTTTTACACAAACGATATATCAAAAATCGTCATATCTGATAAATTTAACATTTTTGATGGGTTTGGAAAAAAATTTTAAAAAAAATTTTAACATTTGTGTTTGGCCCCCCGTAGCCCCCGGGGGGTCAACCCCCCAAAAAAAATTTTAGGTCAAAAGTAAGGAATAAAAATTGGCGTACATTTAATATATAACAATATGATCAATATCGTACACACTTTGAGCAGGAAGCAAAACAAATAAAATAAGTCGGACGGTGTATTAGCGTGGCAAAAATTCGCAAAAAATCGCGAAAACCGCATGCATTTAACGCATTATAAAAAAATTTGAGCAAGCCGATTTCGCTTAAACTTTTAGAAAAAACTAAGAAAAGTATGTTTTACAAGCATACCAAGCGGCGTTTCTTATCTAATAAAAAGTTTTGTTTTTTTTGGACCAGTTTTTTTACCGCATCGGCTATAGTGATGACGTCATCAAAAAACATTTTTTCCTAACCTTTTCAAAAGATAGCCAAGAGTCTAAGCTATGCTCCCATATATGTCCCGCGCATATTCTAACCTCCATTATGGATATATAACATTTCAAAGTTCGAGTTTTGTCGCCAGTCCGGATTATTTTTGAATAGTTTTGAATGTTATTTTAAAGAAGCTTTTTTTAAACTTCATTTAAACACCACTATTTAACATTTTTCAGTGTAAACATATAAAAAAGGTTAAAACGCACCTTTTTACTTTAAAATATAAAAACATTTTTAAAGTTTTGATGTTACTTTTTGTAAATTAAAAAACAAAAACTCTTTTTTAAGTTGTAAAAAGTAAAATATTATATTGCGAGTACAGGCAACTACTCGCTTTCTAGCTGTTTCATGTTGATTGTTTTATTGATTATAATAAAGTTATTTAATTTTAGCCAAAAATTATAAAATCAACGCCACGTAAAGTTTTTGAATGTAATTATTTTTGTGATTTTGCACTATTTTTTATATTTCTCGAGATTTTTTAAAAACATAATATAACCCAAGAAAATTTTCGATAATAAACCTGGTTTTTAAATAAAATTATGCATAAAAATGCAATATTTCAAGCGCACGCAACTTTTTGTGCATATACCACTGATTTCTTGCGCAGAGATTTTTTTCGCAGTCAATACTTGTTTTTTTGCAGCGCATTTACTTGCATAAGTAAATGCATTTACTTGCATGTAGCTGTACGCCTCTCACTTCGGTCGTAAACAGAATTGTTTCTTATTAAATTATCGATTTTTTATCTTTGAAAGACTTTTTACTTAAATTTACTGTAATAAACGAAAAGCTAATTAACAATTCTAACTCCAGTTGCTACACTTTTTCTTCTAGTTTATTTGAATGCGTCAGAATTTGGCTTATTTTGCCTAAAATCGGATTTTACTACGCCAATTTGAATTTTGGTTTTGAATAGAATTTGAATAAAGAAAGTTTCAGACTATTAGCCGTTTATTTCCCCCTAAATTTACTAACGACTTTGAAACTACCAATTTGATTTATTCATTGATTGATTTCACTTCAAATACTAAAAAACCAGTAATTGTCTGTGGAGACTTTAATTTTGCATCCATAGAATGGACAATACCTCTAAATTCGGGCAGTATGTGCGCGCAAGAATTTTTGGACTGTTGTGTACGTAACAATTTAAATAAATACGTTGATAAACCAACTAGGCAGAATAATATTTTGGATTTAGTACTGATTTCCAACAGCTCCTTAATTAGATATGTTAATGTTGAACCAGGTTAAACGTCCACTTGCGATCATTTTAGCATTAATTTTGGGATAAACGTTTTGCTAAATACGTCTATTGACAAACCAAGTTTTTTTACAGACAAGGCCAAAATTTGTAACTTTTTATCTGAAATAAAATTGGTTTCAGTTAGAAATGAATGTAATAATAATGTAGAACTTTTTTATTCTAAAATATCTGAAGCGTTAAATTATTGTATTGAAACCTTTGTACCAAAAAATAGTAAAATTGCAAAAAGAGTTTATCCAAAAGCAATCAATAAACTGGCAGCCCCCAAACGTTTTTTGCACAGACAACTAAAAAAAACCGGCTCTTAAATCTAAATTTAAAGTAATATGTGAAGAGTATGATAAACCTGTAAATAATTTTTATGTTCAAAGGAAAATGATGTTTTAAACTCTAGCGATGTAAGGAAATTTTATAAATATGTAAATTCGAAAATTTAAGGTATCTATACCGCCTCTTCTGAGTGAAAATAACGACTATGTTTACACAGACAGAGAAAAAGCACAACTTTTTAACAATTTTTTTGCTTCCGTTTTTACCAAAGATAACGAAAATGCTCCTTGTATAAATAAATTGGTACCCAATAATATTGGTTTAAACTCAGTTTCTTTTTCATACGAAGCAGTTTTAAAAGCAATAAAACGGCTACCATCAAAAATATCCCGCTCCCCTGATGGTTTTCCCGCTTTTTTTATTAAGCTTATAGGTCCTGAAATCGCTCTTCCTTTAAGTTTACTTTTTGAAATGACAATGATTACTGGCTGTTTACCAAAAATCTGGAAAAAAGCGATAATTATACCTATTTTTAAAAAATTTTTAAAATCTCTATGCAAAAATTATTGACCTGTCTCTCTCACTAGTTACTTATGTAAATTAGCAGAAAGAATAATAGTTGATGAAATACTAAAATATTTGAGAAAACACAATTTGATAACAAAAGAGCAGAACGTTTTATGAGCAAGCGTTCTACGTGTACCCAACTGTTAACTATGTTAAATGAATGGTTTTGTTACATTAATAAAGGAGCACCTATTGATTGCATGTATTTAGATTTTTCAAAGGCATTTGATAGCGTGTGTCATTCTAAATTAATACAAAAAATAAAATCATTTGGTATAGATTATGAGCTATTGAATTGTATAAATTCGTTTTTAAGCGGTCGCACCCAAGTTGTTGCAGTGGGAATTGTTTAATAATCAGATTTTTTAAAAGTAACATCAGGGGTTCCCCAGGGGTCCGTTTTGGGCCCTATCTTGTTTTTGTTGTACATAAACGATATAGCTAAATGCACATATGGCGCATGCGGTATCAAATTATTCGCTGACGATGGAAAATTCTACCATGCAAGAAATACAAACGATGAAAATCAATTAATTTTTAGTTTTTGTGATTGGTCATCTAGATGTCAGCTTAGCGTTGGTTTTGATAAATGTAAAGTTTTTTTCAGTTGGAAAAAATCTGTTCCCCAACACAATTATTTTTTTCGTGACATATCAATTGAGCAAGTTGAAAAAATTAAGGATTTGGGGGTAACTATATGTAGTGATTTAAAATTTTCCGTGCATTGCTCTGACCTATCTGCTAAAGCCTATTCTAGAGCAGGATTAATTTTAAAATGTTTTAAATCACAAAATTCATTTTTTCTTATAAGGGATTTTAAGATTTATGTAAGGCCGAATTTAGATTCACCAGTGTGGAACCCTTTCTTAAAAAAATATATTTTAACCCTAGAAAAACCGCAAAAGTTTTTTACCAGGATGGTTCGTTTCAAATGTAATATACCTTACACAAATTACAAATCTAGACTTAATTATTTTTTTCTGGATTGACTAGAAGTACAAAGATTAAAATTTGATATTTTTATGGTTTATAAAATTATTCATAATTTAGTTGATGTAAATTCTAACCATTTTTTTAGTTACGACATGTCTCCATATTTACTATGAAAAAATGATTTTAAGCTTAAAAGTACTAAAAAAATCAAACTAGACGTTTATAAAAATTTTTTTACTGAACGAGTAATTCCAGTTTGGAATGATCTGCCCCATAATGTAGTCTCAGCTAATAGCTTAACCGGTTTTAAAAAATTATTAAACCATACTGATCTCACAAAATGTTGTACTATTTTTAAATAAAAAAACATAAAAAATCAATGGCCTTTTTTTAATATAGAAGCTTGAACACTTAGTTTTAAATTATTTTATCGGTACATGAAATGAATTATAAATTAAAGTTTGATTTTTGGGTTATTGTTTTTGTAAGTGTTATAATTCTTAGCAATTTCTATAATACTTTTTTAAATTTTTTTTTATCACTGCTTTTATTTGACTAATTTTTCTACATATTATTTAAGTAAGTAAGTAAGTAAGTAAGTAAATGTTTATGTTGCAAAGGTTACGTCAAATAACACTAATAATACAACGTTATAGTAATTTAAAAACATATAAAACACAAAAGCAAGCAATAAATCACACATTAAAGTAATATATAAATCAGTTTCTAAAAAAAGTATATTAGATTTAATATAAAAATTTAGTAGTTATGTAAATATTAAGTGAGTTTAATCAAGATAGACATTGAGCAGTTCAGTATTAAATGAGTTTATATAATTTATATAGTGCAAAAAAATACAATTTTGAAATGAGATTAATATAATAAAAGCTTATTTTTAAAACATTTTAAGGTTGGAGCTGATACAAGTTCAGGTGGTAGTTTATTCCATATATTGATAATACGATTTGTAAAAAAATTTTTTGCTATATCCAAGCTGAATTTTTTGCCTTTCAATTTTAAGCCATTAGAACGTGTTTTTGTCGTTGTGTCAATTGATAAAAAGTTATTTACGTCAACGTCAACGAGATTGTTAATAAGCTTGTAACATAATATAAGATCATTATTTGTGCGTCTTTTTTCAAGAGTACATAAATTTAGTTCAAGCAAGCGGGTTTCATAGCAAACATGTGGAAAAGAACATCTCTTGTATAACCTTCTTGTAAATGATTTTTGAACTTTTTCAATGCATTCAATGTCTTTTTTTAGATATGGATTCCATGCATATGTTTCAAACTCTACAAGAGGACGCACAAAAGACTTATAAGCGCATAATAAACGACACATATCTCGAGTTTTAAATGCTCTAAATAAGACCGCAATTCGCCTATGAGCCTTGGTTGCAATTGAAGCACAGTGTTTTGAAAATTTAAGATCGTGTGACACCAAAACCCCTTAATCCTTAACAGTGGGTGAATGATCAATTACTTTATTATTTAAAGTGTATGAATGATTTAAGTTTTTTGGTCCTAAATGCAGTACTGAGCACTTGTTGAATGCGATAGTTAATTGCCAATCATTTGCCCATTTGTAAAACCGATTTAAATTTTCCTGAAAATGTAGCGGAGTAATTTTTTCATCAAAAATACTATAGAGCTTTGTATCATCCGCGAATAGAGCAATTTTTGTTTTTGGGGATATACAATTGGGCAAATCATTTATGTATATTATAAAGAGTAACGGCCCAAGCACACTCCCTTGCGGAACACCACTAGTAACCTGGGCTTTGTTTGAAGTTACATATTCACAATTTTTACACATGGAGGTATCGTTTGAGATCACTCTTTGTGTTCTATTAGAAAGAAAACTTGAAAACTAGGAATAAAGTTCATTTCCTACCCCATAGGCAGCTAACTTATTTAGTAGTTTTGGATGGCTAACTGAGTCAAAAGCTTTAGAAAAATCAATATACATTGCGTCGATGGATTTTTTATTGTCTATGGCTTTGACCCAGTCAGCAAAAGTGTCAAGTAATTGTAAGCCTACATTGTACAGATTTTCGTTTTAAAAAACCATACTGTTGTGAGCTTAGCAACTTTTTTTTCAAGGAGGTACCTGCTAAATGCATCACAAACGATACTCTCCATGACCTTACAACATATACAGCTTAAAGAAATGGGACGGTAATTTTCCTTTAAACAGGATGCTCTTTTTTTAAAAATGGGGATTATAAGTGATGGAGAATTCAAAATTTTTTGCTAGAGGGACTGAAATTTGTGAAGCAACGTTTTTTAAGTAGACTGGTGGAATTCCATCAGGTGTGTGCGATTTTTTTGACGGAAGCTTGCGCAATTTTTTTTCAACTAAAGCAACAGGAAATTTCACAGAAAAAATTCCTTCATTATCTTTAACTTTTTTGGAAATTCAGGCATTATGCCATTATCAACCGTAAAAACGCTATAAAAATAGTCATTAAATAAATTAAATTTTTCAATAGGGTCATCAGTAAGAGAACCGTTTTTGGTTTTTATGCCACCAATTTCAAAACCTTTCGAATTTAGCTTTTTGTTGGCAAATTTGTAGAATATATTTATGTCACCGCTTTCAATTGCAGTTTTTTTTTAAATTATGGTGATACGAACTTATAGCTTCCTTGTACATTTTGTCACACAATTTCCATGCCATTTTGGAATTTAAATAGCTCCTTTATTAATGTAACAAAACCATTCATTTAACATCGTTAACAGTTGGGTACACGTAGAACGCTTGCTCATAAAAACGTTCTGCTCTTTTGTTATCAAATTGTGTTTTCTCAAATATTTTCGTATTTCATCAACTATTATTCTTTCTGCTAATTTACATAAGTAACTAGTGAGAGAGACAGGTCAATAATTTTTGCATAGAGATTTTAAAAATTTTTTAAAAATAGGTATAATTATCGCTTTTTTCCAGATTTTTGGTAAACAGCCAGTAATCATTGTCATTTCAAAAAGTAAACTTAAAGGAAGAGCGATTTCAGGACCTATAAGCTTAATAAAAAAAGCAAAAACCATTAGGGGAGCGGATATTTTTGATGGTAGCCGTTTTATTGCTTTTAAAACTGCTTCGTATGAAAAAGAAACTGAGTTTAAACCAATATTATTGGGTACCAATTTATTTATACAAGGAGCATTTTCATTCTATTTTTCGTAAAAACGGAAGCAAAAAAATTGTTAAAAAGTTGTGCTTTTCTCTGTCTGTGTAAACATAGTCGTTATTTTCACTCAGAAGAGGCGGTATAGATATGCCTTAAAATTTTTTTTGAATTTACATCTTTGCTAAAATTTCCTTACATCGCTAGAGTTTAAAACATCATTTTCCTTTGAACATAAAAATTATTTACAGTTTTTTTAAAAACTTTATCATACTCTTCACATATTACTTTAGATTTAGATTTAAGAGCCGGTTTTTTTTACATTGTTTATGTAAAAAACGTTTGGGGGCTGCCAGTTTATTGATTGCTTTTTTGGATAAACTCTTTTTTTCCGCAATTTTACTATTTTTTGGTACAAAGGTTTCAATACAATAATTTAACGCTTCAGATATTTTAGAATAAAAAAGTTCTACATTATTATTACATTCATTTCTAACTGAAACCAATTTTATTTCAGATAAAAAATACAAATTTTGGCCTTGTCTGTAAAAAAACTTGGTTTGTCAAATTCAAGACGTATTTAGCAAAACGTTTATCCAAAATTAATGCTAAAATGATCGCAAGTGGACGTTTAACCTGGTTCAACATTAACATATCTAATTAAGGAGCTGTTGGAAATCAGTACTAAATCCAAAATATTATTCTGCCTAGTTGGTTTATCAACGTATTTATTTAAATTGTTACGTACACAACAGTACCAAAAATTCTTGCGCGCACATACTGCCCGAATTTAGAGGTATTGTCCATTCTATGGATGCAAAATTAAAGTCTCCACAGACTATTACTGGTTTTTTAGTATTTGAAGTGAAATCAATCAATGAATAAATCAAATTGGTAGTTTCAAAGTCGTTAGTAAATTTAGGAGGAAATAAACGGCTAATCGTCTGAAACTTTCTTTATTTTGAAAGGTAAAATCGATACAAACGTGCTCAATATTCGTGTAAAATATTTGAATTTACGACTGGGAAAAAATTTAATTGGTTTTTAATAAAAACCGCTACTCCACCTGACCGTGTTTTTATCAAAATTTTTGAAGTGTGTAATTGAACTGTTGTACTAATAACGCGTCAGGAATTTCGGCAGAAAGCCTAGATTCCTGTAAAAACCAAAACTTCATACATTTCTGAACTTAATAAAAAGAACAAATTGCTTAACTTATTTAATAAAGACCTTGTGTTATGCATATAAACAGAAAAACAACCTTTACCTGCCCATTTTAATTTTTTGAAACAATATTGGACTTATGCTGCTTGATTGGTTTGAAACACAAGATCCGTTTTTTTGGATAACCAACTCGCCGCTTTTAACTTCTGTTTATAATATAGCAATCGGTGTTTTCTTTTTGATTTAAATACAAGCTGGTTCTGGTGGTTAAATGCTGGTTCAATTGATAGATCCACTGCCGTTCAGCTTTTGTGTGGGAGAGTCTTATAAAAACAAGAGCGTATTCTGGACAGTTTTTTAACTGACGCGCTCGGTTTAACACAAGATTTCGC
>JASAMX010014822.1:0-5000 GCA_030248175.1 Microlaimidae sp. YZB2_3
TGTTATATATATTTTTGGTAAAACCAGTAACGAAATTGAGACAGTAGGACTAAAACGGGGAACGGGGTCTTTAGAGCCACAAGCAGGGAACTTGGAGCCATGGAAATTTTTTGGAAACTTGGAGCCACGAGCAATGGGAACTTGGAGCCTTTACGAAAAAAAATGGTTTGGGGTTAGACTTAGGCTTCACTCAGGCTTAGGTAAACGTTTTAGCGATTTTTATTTTTGGCTCCAAGTTCCCAACTTACGGCTCCAAGTTCCCCACTTACGGCTTTAAGTTCCCTATTTTTGTCTCCAAGTTCCAGCTCCATGTTCCCAAAGCTCCATCGACGCTAAATCCTAAAAAGTGGACTAGCAGGTATTTTTCATGGGACTCAAATTTATTGGAATAGTTTAGGTCGGAAATTAGTCATAGGACTGAAATTATTTAGACTTAAAAAACTGTTTCTGGGGGGAGAATGCAGTTGAACATATCTGAGAATTTAAAACAATGCGAACGAAAAATGTAAAAAACACCAAAAATCTAAAGCTCTGAAATTTTTTGTGTGATTCATTAAATCATTAAAATAAGTATAAACAATATTTTTATAAATGTGTAGTCCGAACTTTAATTCTGTCAGGAAAAGACAATTAACAAAACTAATGGTTTTTTATAGCAAACCTCATAAAATTAACTTTCCATAATTTAGCATGTTCCAAATAGTGCTGAATTACTTTTATTAGTTTCGGTTTATAAATAAATAATTTTTGATTTTAAGGAATCTCCAAAAAGTCAATTTCTAATTATTTGGAATGATTCAAACATTACTAAAAATGAAAAAATTATGTTGAACTGTAAGGTAAATACTATTGTAAATTTGTTCTGAGCGTTTTATATTCAGCTTATATTTACATAAATGATAAAATTTTATTGGTTTAGTAGTTTATTTTTATTATTTATAAAAATATTAAAAAATAAAATGAAAATTTTTACAAAAAACGAAATTCTAATATACTTATACTAGGCTTGAAAAATGCTCTAAGAATAGAGCAGGAAAAGGGGCAATTTTTTCCAGGGCGTATGTTAAGACAGAAAAGATGTGGAATAGTCTGAGATGGACATTTTGTGGAATATAGGAAATTTGGATTTGGTTTGGGCAGCTGCCCACTGAATAAAAATTTGTACCATATGATAATGACTTGTTTATATTTTAAACTAATCACACAGCACTGTTAAATTTTTTTTTAGTCTGATGAAATGTCAGTTAAAAAAATCATACTCACAGCAATCTTTGACAAGCGCGAAATCGCCACTTTTTTAAATTTATAGTTGTTTGTTACATATACAAATATAACCTTCTAATTGAAAAAGTTGCGATTTCGCGCTTGTCAAATGATTGCTGTGAGTATGATTTTTTCAATATTGACATTTCATTCAACTAAAAAAATTCAACAGTGCTATGTGATTAGTTCAATGTATAAACGAGTCAGATATGGTAGAAATTTGTATTCAGTGGGTAGCCGCCCAAACCCAATGCAAATTTCCTATAGTCCACATACATGTCCATCTCAGACTAGTCCACATCTTTTCTGTCTAAACATACGTCTGGGGAAAATTGCCCTTTTTTCCTGCTCAATTCTTAGAGCATTTTTCAAGACTAGTCCACCCCTTTTTTGAATCAAATTTTAAAAAAAGCCTAAACATAAACGAAATAAATAGCAATAATTCTAAATAAACCTTAATAGCATAAACTATAGTTTTAGCTGCGCAATGACATACTTTGAAACGGCGTTTTTAACCTGAAACATGATTTTTTAGAGTTGTTTTATACCGGTCAGGACGGCTCTTGAACCTGCCTCTGGAAGACTGGAGGCAGGTGGGAGGCAAGTAAAACCGCCTCGGAGGCAGCATGGAGGCAGGATGGAGGCAGGTAGGAAGCAGGGTGGAGGCAGCTAAAACTGCCTCGGAGGCAGGTAGAGTAGAAGGCAGGGTGGAGGCAGGTAGGAGACAGCACGATTTCCGATGGAGGCAGGTAGGAGGCAGGTAAAAACCTTTTTTCCAATACAAGTACCCTTTTCTTACCGGGTTATGGGTTACGGTTTTTGAATTTATATAAAACGATTTATTGTTTATTCATTGCGTTTTGATTTATGTGATACTTAAAATTAAAAAAATATTTTTTTGATTTTATTTTTGTTTTCTAATTGTATTTCGAAAACTTTTGATTTGCGCTAAATCAATTATTTATTGAACGTGGCAAATGCTTTTCTGAAAAAAGTTTTAGATTATAATTGAAAACCTAGTAACAATGGAAACAATTGTTTGATAATGTTAAATTTTGCAACTGATTTTTTTACCTGAAAAAATTTTTTGAAAGCAGGTTGTATACGTAATTTATTAATTTGGTATTAATACGTTTAACAATAAGATTTTGGTTTAAAAGTTCAAAGTTCCAAAGAAACCTGTCAATTACAAATAGAAGCAATATACTTTACATTAGAACCGAATTTTTTATACTTTTATAAAACAGGACCCAGGTTAAGAAATGCGTTCTGAAAAATTGAAGTCTTGGAAGAAGTTGCTTTTCTCCCTTTGCAGCCGATTTAAATAAATTAAAGATGAATTCTATCCGGGTGAAAATAGTTAGGTGGTAAAGTAACCACTCGTTCTTCGAGAAAATATCACGTGGAGAGAAACAGCTGACGCAACTTAATAATAATTGGTTACATCACCACTGACAACTTTTTTTTATTATTTTTGTTTTCATGCGTTCATTCTTCATTTCTTCCTGACGGCAAGCGGTTACGCCCTTAATTGCAGCCTGAAGGATTTTAACTTTAATTTAATTATAATAGCAAGAATACATTAAATTAATTAATAAAAAAAGAAGAATGAGAAATGAAGAACAAATTATACGGGGTATGTGAAGATCCAACCTAAATGCATACGTATGCATAGTTTTATATGCATACGTATGCATAATTTTTTTAGTTATATGCATACGTATGCATTTTTCTGCAAAGTATATGCATACGTATGCATTTTTTTGAAACTTTTATGCATACGTATGCATTATTTTCAAAAATTTATGCATACGTATGCATAAAAGTTATAAAATATGCATACGTTTGTATATTTTATTAAAAAACAAAAAAGTTGTTTTTTTTAATTTCCAAAATATGCATACGTATGCATATTTTGCTACTTATATGCATACGTATGCATTTTCCCGCAAAGTATATACTTCCAGTATCGTATTAAAAGGGGGGGGCGACCGCCCTCCCTCCTTTTGGCCGTTTCCATAATTAGGGGGGGCGGTCTCCCCCCCCCCGGCTGGCGAAGCCAGTCCTTTTTGAAAAGATCCCCCTTTACTTTTTTTGCAGGTTATAAAAATGTAGTGCATTTTAAATGCATAAAATTAAACAATCCAAAAGTTTTCCCCGCTTCGCGGGAAGGTGAAACTTTTTCTTTTTTTTTTCAACCGCACTTTTTGCTTATAAGTTACAAACCACTTGCAGTCTCGCATATTTTTAAATAATTTAACGTATTATTTATATAAATCAGACTGTTTTTTAATAGAATTAACAAACAACCTTATTTGGATATAGTACAAATCATTTAACATCATACTAATTTAAAGCTGTAACAAACAAATTGTTTAGGAATTAGGTTATAAAAAAACAGTAAAACCCTGCTTATATCATTGGCTGAAGACAATTCTTAAACAGTTTTTAGTGCATATTTAAAAAATTTTCGCTCCGGCGGATGGGGGACACCCCCCAGACCCCCGGCCGACGCTTTGCGTCGTCTTGGCGCTGCTGTTACAGTAACAAACAAATCGAAAAAGCTTTAGGTTATCGAAACTCATGTAAACCTATGATCATATGATTCGCTGAACACATTTTTTAAGCAGTGTTTAGTGCATATTTCCGAAAATTTTCGCCTCCGGCGATTGAGGGGACACCCCCAAATCCTTTGGTCGACGCTTCACGTCGGCTTGGTGCTGCTATTTATGTAATAAACATTTTGTGTAAGAGGTTATAAAAACAAAAGTAAAACTATAACCATAAGAATCGCTGGAGACAATTTTTAAGCAGTTCTTAAGTGCATATTTAAAAACTTTTCCCTCCGGCGGCTGGAGGTACACCCCCGACCGACGTTTCGCGTTAGCTTTGCGCCGCTACGCGGTGCAGTTACGGCGCTTCGCGCCGTTACCCCCGTCCAGACATTAGCAGACCGCCCCCCGGCAAAATCCTGTATACGCGCCTACGTACGCATTTTTTTGAAACTTTTATGCATACTTATGCATAAAAGTTAAAAAAAATGCATTCGTATGCAGAAAAAATTCCAGAAAAATACATACGTATGGAAAAATTTTTGCGGAAAAATGCATATGTACGCATAACTAAACAAAATATGCATCCGTATGCATATGAATTTATGCATACGTATGCATATCATATGCATACGTATGCATATAAACCTATGCATACGTATGGATTTAGGTTGAATCCACACATAGCCCGTATAATTTGTTCTTCATTTCTCATTCTTCTTTTCTTTATTAATTAATTTTCATGTATTCTTGGATGCGTTAATTTAAATTGTAATTGATTATTTTTAAGAATATCTATTTTACTTTAAACAAGAATATTTTGTATGAAGAATTATTAGAATTTTTTATGCTATTTTAAATAAATTAATTTTAATTAATTTTGATTTAATTATCAAGAATTAATTTACCACTTAATTTTAGATTTTTTTATTTAAAAGTAATTTATTTCTTATATAGTATGATTATTTTATTTCTTCAAAAAGCAGTTTTAAGTTTTGGGGTGTTGTGTAATTAATTCACCGTATAAACAAATTATCATCATATATGGTATTTATGGGGTTTATAAATAAATAAATAAATAATTTGTAAACATGATGTGTTTTTTACTGAAATTTTGAAATAAATTTAAAAGGTAGAATCTTAGCTATGGAATAATATAAACTTCTAATAGTGCTTGAATATTAT
>JASAMX010014822.1:10000-15000 GCA_030248175.1 Microlaimidae sp. YZB2_3
AGAACACACAAACATTGCTGACTGTAAGGAAAATACTTTAATCATGCAAATGTTTTTTTAAAAAAAGACGAAAGGCGAAAGACGAAACCCTGGGGTGTTTAATAATGACATCACACTGATTATGTATGTTGATTTTTATTAAAAATTCTCTCTTTTAAAATGTGTAATCAAGATTTTTATGTAAAAACGAAAAACTATATGGCTACAGATGTTAAGATAAGCGGGTTTTTTCCCGTCAATGCCGCCACTAGTCAATAATCAAGGAGCCTTTACATGATTATGGTATTTTAGGTACAGTCTCAATGTTTGTGAATTCTTTATCTTATGTTTATTTTAAGTATTCAGGGCAAGGTACCTATAGCTGGCTGAGGCTGAAAATTAGAATTCAGACATGAAGGGACCAATTAAAATTGTGCGAGAATGACGTTTTTTTAAGAACAAATAAACACAGAATATTTTTTTAATTCCACTTTTTCACAAAATATACATAAATTAACCAACTTTAGCCCTTAAAAAAACTGCATTTAGGTTTTAAATTAAGTAATTTGATAAATAATTTTTAAAATACAGTTTTTAATCTTTGTTATTAATCCGCTTTAGTGAAAAATTTTGAATTTTTTTGTTGTTAAATAGTCGATTTAATACTGCAAATATCGCGGTCAGCTAGATTTTATTTGCCTATAGTGATGTTTCCACCTTTTAATATACGCATTAGAGCTTTGGGCATTTAAAACAGAGGGTGCTGCTCCGGTCCTTAAATGGTTACAAATTTTAAATTTTTTAATATGGAAATATAATTTTCTAGTATTATTTATATATTTAATATTAGTATCATCATGCTTTCAAATTTTGCAGATATTTCTTTGTTTTTTTTTGGTTTTTAAATTAAAAATATTAATTAAGGAATAATCAAAACATTGTGGACAGCATTAAAATTACTTCAAAACAATAATTAGGTGTTTTACATTATTAAAATACTCTTCCCCAAAAACTCTAAGCCGTTTCTTTTTAGTTGTATTATACTTTGGAGGGCTCATATAAATCTATTATAGTGTCACGCCCCTGTCGTGATAATAACTTTTTCTTTGTGATATATTGTTGTTTTTTAAATAAAATTAGCATAATATACAGTTTTCGTGGCGGGACCTAACGGACATTTAAAAAGGGCGCATTTTCCGTGTAAACAAAAGTAACATTTTGCATAAGTTCCTTGCTGCACATAAAAATCCTTCTTTTTAGTTTATACAAACTGTAATGTTTTAACGTTACCCCCAGGCCGTTGTAAACACTATAAAACACACCGGCAAAACACATAAGTGTAGTTTAAGATTTGGCGTACACGCAGACAGCGCGTGTTGTTAGGCGGCACAGTCACACTTTTAGGTGCACGTGACTCTTCTTTTTCCGTAGCTGAAGACAGACAGAACCAGCCTTACGGTTCTTCGCCATTTCCTGTCCGTTGAGCTCTGCCACTGAGAGCTGTTTCGTTATTTTTTTTTATTTTATTACTTGTTTAGTATAGTTGTTTTGGTTGTTTGCAGAAGTTCTGCCCTCTTTGTTGTCAGCTTTTTAAATAAAACGTAATTTAATTATTTTCGTCCTACAAATCCAAACACTGCATTTTAGAGACTTAATCATTTTACACAATATATCTTAAACCATTGCAATCCAAAGGCAGCGGCGACAATAGGACAAAATAAAACAAATTTTAATACCCTATTTTCAGGTACAGTGAGGTCTGAACTACAAACAAACAAACAAAAATTGATATTTTTACAGGTGTACAGATGTAGGTATATTAATTGCATCAGTTTTTTATAATTTTCTTTAAACTTGTTTTATAGCATTTTTAGTACTGTTAACAAAACTAAATGTTTAATTGAAATTTATTTATTTTATTAAAATTCATACTGTTTAATATGGTTAGTCATAAATATCACGTTGTTTTCCAACACAAATAAAAATACAGTACAATTTAACATTAAAAATTTTGTTCTATGAGTTATCCATGTTCATATCTAAATTTGAAGCTTGAACAAGTTTTTTTAAGCTTTGTCATTAACAATCAGCTAAGTTATCATAAATACTTATGATACCTTTTAGCTCAAAATTTAATATGATCACCAAAATTGATATACACATTCTAACAACAAAAGCTCTAAGCATTTCTTTGGGTTTAATTAATTATTAATTCAAACCAATTATTGATTATTGATTCTTAAACAATATATTCCACATTTTTGCAGACTTGGCATTATTTTCGTTTATTGTTATTTCAGTTTCTGTTGGCTGATGATTTTTTATCCATGTTTCCATTAAAGGCTTTTTTTTGTTTTTTCCCTCATAATTTAATTTTGAAACATAAAAATTTTAGATAATTTTAAGGTGCACAATAAAAAAATTAATTAACCAATAAGGAAAGATATATTTTTTTCAATTATTATAAAAATATACATTTTAGCTACAAAATAAGAATTTTTACCTGTTAAAAATAGAGCATTTAAAAATAAATATACAATTATGCAATGTTTAAAAAAGAGATTTTTATGGGCAATTTTTTAAATTAAGCATAAAGCTTTTTCTGCAAAAAACTTAGAGTGAGGTCAGCGGTACATGGGAGCATTGCCAATATAGGGCTGGTCAGGGCAAAATTTTTTCTGCTGAATAAATTTTTCAAACACGTCTCCTCGAAAAACCCCTCATTTTTTCTAATCAATACCTTGAAAGTACAGCAGATAAAGAACTTGTAAAAAAGCAATTTAACCTTTATAATCTCATAACTTAAAAAATGTAGAATCAGTCAGCTTAAGTTAATGAGCTGTGGGGTATACTAAGCCTTGCCTATTAATCACAAAAATTTTAAAAAGCAAAAAATCGCAATAATTTTTATCTCCATAATATTGCTAAAAAATAATCAAAAGAACTTTTGGAATTATATAATTATATACTTATAATATTAGAATGTTCTTGAGATATAACAAAATTCGTAAAATTCACATAAAATATAATTTTTTAAAAAATTAGATTAATTATAATATTTTTAAATCATTCTCAAAAATATTAATTTTTATTAAAAAATCAGAAAAAGTACAAAAACTTTTTTTTAAACACATTAACTGTTTCATGCAAAAACTGTGTTTAAGCAAAAACCTCTATTTTTTTAACAAAATTACCAATATTTTTGTCAACAAAACATTAATTTTTAATTTTATCCATTAAACAAAAACTTGTTATGACATTAATAAAATTGACAACACAAAGAAATTATATTTAGCTATTGTCTGTTTTTTTTTATTTTATAAAAAAGTTAATACTTTACAAAAAAAATTTAATACAAATGTAAAAGATTTTTATTTCTTTGGAATTTTTCTCTAAAACAATTACAATGAAGTGCTAAAAACTCAAGAAATAATTAATTTTCAAGAAAAAATTGCAAATACAATTTTAAAAGTTCTTTCATAATCTTTTTAATAAAAGCAAATTCTTGCTAGCAGCAATGTTTTGCAGGCCAAAATTGTAATACTTTTCTTTTTAATTTTTTTGTTACCAAAGGATCTCTCTAACTAAACTAGTCTAAAGGGTCGTTTTTTCAAGTCACAAGAATATCAACTTTAAATTAAACGATTTTTTGTAATGCTCCAATGTCTTGACAATTTCTTAAAATATAAAATTGTAGCAATAAAACAAAAAACATCACATGTGATTAAAGCTATAATTCATACAATTTCCAATTAATAGTGCACATAGTAAAAATTTCAGTAAGTACTACTTTCTGAGAGGAAAAATATCATAATTACTAGATATTATCAATTTTTCACATTTATATTTCATTGTATAAAAAAATTAAATCACTTTTTACCAATCATTTTGTTAATTACTGCTTCATATTTAAAACAACATTAGTGTGATTTTTTAACTACACTAAAATATTGCTTTTAATAGGACAAATATAACAATTTACTGTAGAAGAGCAACAAATTTAAAACAAAAAATAATGAAAAAAAAATTTTTATCATGTACACAAACAACCAAAATAGAAGTCTTGGTACCCGATAAGCTCATTATTTGGCTCTTTCCTAATATCTAAAAAATAAAAAGGCAGGTTTTTAAAAGTTGTATTAAAAAACCAGCTTAAATATTTCCGATAAAAGGTTTAAGCACACTAATTTGGAACGCCCTTGCATTGAAAGATTTTTAGCTGCATAAAGACCTCTATGAGTATACCAATATCAGACATTTTAATAGAGTTGTTCTCATAAAAGTAAGTTTAAATAATGTGATTGGATTAAAAACTTTTGATTTAAAAGCCAACCTTTTTAGATGAATTAAAAAAATGTCTTTTTACATTTAAATTTTTTTCAATTATCCAATAACCAATGAGGTTAGTTAAAAAACTGTTAAGTAACTTTATGGTAACCCACTTTTATAAACATGGCTGACATGTAAAATCTGCAGCATTTTATCATGCAGAGTTTGTATTTTACACTTCTATTTCAGGCAAAGTTTCTAATTGTGGTATAAATTTTGGCTTTTGACCAGAACCACGACGCTCACGTGACTCTTCAAAAAAGTTTGCTCCAGGGGGAATTTGGTTTTCCTTGTCCTGATTCAGCTCATCTGATGGAAAAAGGTCTGGAAAATATAGGTCAGGGATCATTTGGGTTCCACCATCTTCTGGAGAGCTTGTTTCAATTAGTCTTACACTGGTTGAATGACGCTGCTGTTTTTCCCAGTGGATAAGTTGCCGCCAAAAACCCAAATTTGGGCGCACCATGTGTCTAGTTTTGCACATTAGATGATAAGCCTCACGCAGACTGAGTTTGTGGTACTTTACCAGGTACGCAAGCACAAGGGTGGCACTGCGACTTACTCCAGCTACACAGTGGACTAGGCACTTTCCATCATGACGAATGACCATCTCAATGTGGTCAGCCACAAAGTCCAAGTGTTGTGAAATATTACTAGATTCTGTGTCATCTAACCAGAGTTTAACTCTGTCC
>JASAMX010014825.1:0-11424 GCA_030248175.1 Microlaimidae sp. YZB2_3
AAATAAACACAATGAAATGATGAAAACAGAAATTAAACTATGCATAAACTATGCTTAGTATGATATTAATTCTGTTATCTGATCATTAATAATAATAATAATAATAATAAAAAAAAGGGTCGGTCAAATCGAATTTTGGGACGCGTATGGGAATCCTACCATTTAAAAATTGAGCGAGTGAGTAAACTTTGCTCGCATTTAAAAAAACTACTCAAAAATGGTTCTTCTAAAAGCATAACAAAAGTCTTAAAATTTTTATTTATTACTAAAAATACAATAGTTTTGTTTAATGAGAGCCAATTTTTCCTGTATATCGGCCGTATTTCTAATTGTCGTCATTTATAACATAATCAGAATGTTTTAAATTTCAAGTTTGTTTTTATCAGTCCACATCATTTTTGCAAAGAATTTAACCTCTGTTATGGGGAGTGCTGTGTTCTTACCTAAATAAATTCATAACTTTGGTTTTTTAGGATGAAGATTTGGTTAGTCTAAGATCAGCCTTACTTAAATCAATAAGATCTGAGGTAAGTAAATGATTGAAACAAAAGTAGAGTAGTATAGTTGCTGTACCTTATAAAGAAAATATTTTAATAAATAATAAAAACCGCTCATTGCTTTCAGGTGCGTTTCCTCTAGTGGGTGGAGAAGCTGGGCGTCACCGGCAGTCATAGGTGAGAAAGGGGGGGGGGGCAGGGTGGGGTCCACGGTCCCCCCTAGCCTCGAAATTTTGGGACCCCCCTGGACGAAAATCTAGGGGGCTCCCCTCCCCCCAAATTTCTGAATTTTTTACCCCTGACCCCCCTCTAAATTTTGAAATATGACCCCCCTCCCCCCTCGGGAAAATTTTAGGTACCTTTTTTATACTAAATTTTCTTCCAAAAACGTGAATTTTCATCACATAGATATTCATGCTTTTACACCCTTTTTTATACATGAATATGGCTTTTAATTCAATAAAATGTAGTATTATTCTATAAAAAGAAAATTATTAAAGTTATTATGATTTAAAACTGTTTTGCTTTGGACACCGGACCCCACCTGACCTCCCTCTAGATTTCAAAATTTCGCCCACCGGGTCGACCCCCCTAAAAAGCTAGGGGGGGGGGGGGGGCTCCGGACCCCCCTGGGATCCCCCTCCTAGAATTCAAAACTCGATTTACCCCGGGTAACCACCCCCCTAGCTTCCCCGACCGTGCATGCCGGCAGTGCTTCTCCCCGAATGCAACCTGACATTTGAAAAACAGATTTTGTATCAATGAAAGTACTTTTTTCTGCCAAATTACCGAAATTCTTTTATAAAATACTATCGAATTCAAAGTTTTTTCATAAAAACAAAAATTAGTACAGACCATAGTATAAAATTTTAAAGGGAAAAATAAAAAGGTGTGATGAAAAAATGATCTCGAGGTTGACAATTTTTTTAAGTTCTAAGGTTTTCAAACACCTTAGCTTAAAAAATCCAAAATCCTGTATTCTGATGTTTCATTTGGGAACGACACAATAAAATTAGATTGTTTGTTTAATTTTTGGTCATTAAAATTGAAGGTTTTATGAACTTCCAAATAGAACCCCATGGTTAGATTTTGGCGTCATATTTTTCTTAATTTTAATCTTACTGAAAATAGTTTGGCCCGCTGATTTAATTATGGATCTATTTTCTGAAAAAAATTAATTCGTTCAACATCATCAAATGATATCAATAAAAATACTGTCAAAAATACAGTACATTAATTAAGGATTGTTGCTTATAGGTGGGCAGCCTCCCGGATTTGGAAGGTATACCCGACCCTCAAAATTTGGGTGAGGGGTGTCCCAAAAATTATTTTTGAGGTATACTTCAAAAATACCTCATTTTTAGGGCTTTTAGTATTAGGACCCCCAAATTTTAGGGGAGGATGTCGGCAGTAATCGGGATTTTTTGTTGGGGGGACCCACCTCCCCAAAAAAAATCCCGATAACCCCCCCCCCGGCTCCTGCCCACTTACGGGATTGCTGAATAGCAATTATAATAAATGTGTTTTGTTTTGTAATTTAGCGTATTTTAAATAATGTACTCTTTTTTAAACACAAAAACTAAAAAAAATTATTAAATAAAACATATTTTATTTAGATTAATTGGGTAGGTAAAAAAACTTTCGATGGGAATTTCCCTATTTTAGTTTGGAGATTGCAGTATGTCTAACAATTCAGCTATAAAGTTATATTATTGCTTCAGGCTCAGCTTTGGGGTAAAATTGTGTTCGCTTCTTCCTCCCTTGTCTTAGTGCCCACCCTTTGCATTATTTGATTAAGGGTCAAAATGCAACAACAACTGCTTAAAGGATCAAACGCCGTTTTAGATCAGTTCGTTTGTGTTTGGATGCCAGATTATAAAATTTGAATAAAGAGGATGGGTAAGGGAAATTTGGAATTTTGGAAATATGGGGGGAAGAGGGATTTAAAAAGTAGGGATGAGGTAAAAAAACCATGCTTTTAATACTTCTACTCATACATGGGCACATAGGTGGCAGGGAGGGGGAACGGGCCGGGGGGGGGGAACCCCCCAGGGGGCCCCCCCCCCCCGGGGGCAACCCCCCCCCCCACAGGTTATACCCCCAAAAATCCCGATTATAGCCGACACCCACCCCCTAAAATTTGGAGGTATTCCGTGCACTCCCCCTGAAATTTGGAGGGTCCCAGAACTGAAAACGCTTAAAATGGGGTATTTAAGGTATACCCCAAAAGTTTTTTGTGACACCCTCTAAATTTCGGAAGTCGGGTTATTTGGGGGCGGGGGGTGGGGTATACCCCGGGTGTACCCCACCCCCCATATCTGGGAGGTTGCCCACCTATGCATGGGCAAGTTGGTCCGGAGTTGTTGTTGTTGTTGAAACCTGAAACTTATCTTCCCTATGCAGATTATGCAAAGGGCAGGCGCTAAGACAAGCCAGGAGGGGCGAAAATGTTTCACCCCTATGGTTAAGACTCTTCGTCCAACATTAATAACGATGTTGGCAACCTTTACCGCTAAAGTGTTCACTACATGCAGTGTTCACCCATTCCGAGGTCTTTGTCTAAAGGATTTTTTAAGTGTCTAAAGGATTTTTTTCGTCCGGAGTGGGGGGGGGGTTAAACCCCAAGTTGGAGGGGAGGGGGGGTTTAAAATCCGAGAAACGCATTTTACCCATATTGCTTTTTTTTCGGAGTGCATTTTACCTATATCGTTTTTCGATTTTGAAAAAAATAGATAAAAAAACGCTAATTTTAAGTAAACCCTTTTTATTATATTTTTGAGCTTTTTATTGCTTAAAATATTCATTTTGATCTTGAAACTTAATTTTGGAGGCAGTAAGAAGTCATTTTAAAAAGATTTTTTTCTTCATTTTTCCAAAATTAGGGGGGGGGTAACCTTTTCTCCCCCCACTTCTGAGTGGGGGGGGGTTAAACCACACATCTCAAAATTTGAGGGGAGGGGGTTAACCCCCAACCACCCCACCCAACCCCCAAAAAAACAAAAAAACCAAAAACCCCAACCCCCCACCCCCCCCCCCCCCCCCCCCCCCCCCCCCCCCCAACCCCCCCCCCCCCCCCCCCCAACCACCCCACCCAACCCCGTGCCCATTTATGTTTTTCCTATACCAACTGCTTTTGGCCATAATGGTTATAGGATAAAAACTTGGTATTTAGAAGGAGTCAAAACCGCAAAAAGAAAAACATTTTTCTCGTTATGATCACCGCGCGGAACAGCGGAGATCGGACAGCAACTACGATAAAAGTGGTCATCGGCATTCGGAATCCAGCAGACGGGGACCGTTCTCGCTGAGACGGACACCATATCGCGGGTCTTACTATCCGCAATCGCGGACGCAGCCCTTTTCACACAACTCTACGTGGCGCAAGGAGTCGCATCACCACGTTAGAGATGGACAGGAGCCGTCTAAACCCCCGATAAGCTACTGGCCACGCCGCGGAAGAGTTCGCGGGCGGCTCCTACCCGCGTGGCGTGGGAAGCCACTCGTCCGTCGGCCGCCACGCACCCCCTGGCCCTATCAGGACAGACGCCCGACAGGACTTTCGGGAGACCGAGGTCAGGGCCCAGAGACCTCGACCCAGGAGACCCAGGAGATTTTCGACACGGACATTCACGATTGCGACGCTCTGCGACAAGCGGCGCTGAAAACCAAGTGCTCCATCGTTCCGCATTCTGGCAAGGATACGGTGAGTTTAAGCTGTCGTTTTTAGTTTTTCAATGAGCACATGTAATAAAATGCTTATAACGAACGTGTCCTTCCTTCATTTTAATACATAAATATTATATGATCAAATATCAAAAATAGCAATTTATTATATTATTAACACAGCAGTTATTTCTCCCAAAACTATAAAAAAAAGCCCTCCCCCTCATTGAAATCCGACTACTGGATTTTTACCATTCGTTAAGTATAATTATTACGTTTACTCAAATTCACTTCCAGTCAACATCCTTTTTTTACAGTTAAAAAAATTTAATTTGATTTTTAACGTTTAGTTAGTCTTTTTTAAGTGTATTTATATTATGGCATCCGTAGGTGAAAAGGGGGGGGGGGCAGGGTGGGGTCCACACCCCCTAGCCTCGAAACTTTGGGACCCCCCTAGACGAAAATCTAGGGGGGGGGGCAGGGTGGGGTCCACACCCCCTAGCCTCGAAACTTTGGGACCCCCCTTAGACGAAAATCTAGGAGGGGGGCTTTCCCCAAATTTCCGAATTTTTTACCCCTGACCCCCCTCTGGAATTTAAAATTTGACCCCCCCCGCCCCTTCTCCCCTCGGGAAAATTTAGGTACTTTTTTATACTAAATTTTCTTCCAAAAACGTGAATTTTTAACACATATTCATGATTTTACACCTTTTTTTTCACCAGAATATCGCTTTTTATTTAATAAAATGTAGTATTATCGTATGAAAATAACAATTATTAAAGTTAATATAGTTTAAAACTGTTTTGTTTTGGATACCGGACCCCACCTGACCCCCCTAAAATTTCGCACCCGGGTCGACCTCCCCTAAAAAGCTAGAGAGGGGTCCGAACCCCCCTGCACCCCCCTCCTAGAATTCAAAATTCGATTTACCCCGGGCAAGAATATATAACACAAGAGAATGTCCGACTGTACACTAAATGTTTGACCAAAATTTGGCACTTTCGAATCACAAAAAATCACCAAAAATCCGACGAGAAAAGTCGCACTTTCGAATTCGTGTGCGACTTTTCTCGCAAAAATCCGCCATTTTCTGCAAGTTTTCCCGCGCTGCGATTTTTGACACAGTAAACCTGTGCACGGTCTGGAAATTCCCCCTCCCCGCTTTACTGGAGGATTTGCCCTCCCCGTTTTATTCCGCATCCCTCCCTCCAAAAAATGAAAAAGTACCCTAAAATTATGACGCCATTTTTGACCTATGATGACACCATCATCGTGAATTTTTTGCAATTTTTAGTCTATTTCAATGTATATTAAGCCATTTTAAACATATTTTTACCTTATTTTTGCTTTTTTTGTCCCTTTTTTTCCTTTTTTTATCTTTTTTCTTCTTTTTTCTCTTTTTTTTTCTTTCTCCCCTGCTTGCCTCCCCCCGTTTTTTTCCTCCCCGTTTCAAAAAAGTTCCCCTCGTTTTGAAATTGCCCCCCCCCCTAATAAAACCCCGGGGGGCAGAGTACGGGTCTGACACAGTGTTAGTTTTTTTGCAGTGGGGACTGCGACTTCTTACGCACTCTATGCTGCTTTATTCGCACTGGGATTATTTTCGCACTGCGAGTCTGGCTGCACAACAAAAAAAACAAAGCGGAGCGAAAATTTTGTGTTTAAATGAGTAAAAGTCGTTTTTTTTTACTTTAAGATGCTAAAACTTTTTAGCAGTTTTAATAAAATAAAGTAACTTTCCAACGTTTTAAAATTAAATAAAATCATAGATGAACATGGTCAAAAAGCTAGAGGGGTGTTTACCCCGGGTAAATGACATTTCAAAATCTAGGGGGGTCCTAGGGGAAAGGGTCGAGCCCCCCTAGCTTTCTAGGGGGGTCGACCCGGGGGAAAAGATTTTGAAACCTAGAGGGGGGTCAGGTGGGGTCCAATTTCCGAAACAAAATACTTTTAAATCATTAAATGTTTAATAATAGTTTTTTTATAAGATAATACTACATTTTATTGAATAAAAAGCGATATTTAGGTATAAAAAGGGTGTAGAAACACGAATTTATGTTAAAAATTTACGGTTTTGGAAGAAATTGAGTGTAAAAGTTTCTCGAGAGCGGAGGGAGGGGGGGTCAGATTTCAAAATCTAGAGGGGGGTCAGGGGCATACATGGGCACGGGGGGGGTTGGGGGGGGGTTAACCCCCCCCCAATTCTGAGAAGTGGGGTTTATCCCCCCCCCCCCTCAGTAGGGGGGGGGGGGGAGAAAAGGTTAACCCAACCCCCCCCCCAATTTTGGAAAAATGAAGAGAAAAAAATGTCTTTAAAATGACTTTTAACTGCCTCCAAACTTAAGTTTTCATGTCAAAATGAATGTTTTAAGCAATAAAAAGCTCAAAAATGCAATAAAAAGGGCTTTTTGACCTAAAATTAGTGTTTTTAACCTATTTCTCCTTCAAAATCGAAAAACGATATGGGTAAAATGCACTCCAGAAAAAAAACGATATGGGTATTTTGCGTTTATCATATTTTACCCCCCCCCCCCTAATTTGGGGTTTAACCCCCCCCACTCCGGACCAACTTGCCCATGTATGGGTCAGGGGTGAAAAATTTGAAAATTTGGGGGGAGGGGGGGCTGGATTTTTTTCTAGGGGGGAGGTGGGGGGCAAAATTTCGAGGCTAGGGGGGAATAGTGGACCCCACCACCCTACCCCCCTTGTTCATCTATGAATAAAACAAGTTTCGAAGTGTTTTACTCCATTCCATTGAAAATGACTACCAGCGTTTGTATTGTTTTTGTTGCGCAGCCAGACTTGCAGTGCGAAAATAATCGCAGTGCGAATAAAGCAGTATAGAGTCCAAAAAAAGTCGCAGTCACCACTGCAAGAAAACTTACACTGTGTTAAAAATCGCAGCGCAGGAAAACTAGCAGAAAATGGCGGATTTTTGCGAGAAAAGTCGCACACGAATTCAAAAGTGCAACTTTTCTCGCAAAACTTTGGTTAAAAATATAGTGTACAGTCGGACATTCTCTTGTGTTATATATTCTTGTCCCGGGGAACCACCCCCCCCCCCCCCCCCTCCAGCTTCCTGAAGCGTTCTCACCTATGATGGCATTATGAATCATCAAACAAAATAAGTTTATATTGTGTTTTTTTTTGGTTTAGGATTCAAAGTCGGGATCGGGATCCCCCAGTCACTACAAAGACCCGGCGGATCATTTGGTTCGTCCGGTTCATCTGCGCCCGGCGGAGCTCCAGTTCCCGTCTACTCCGACCTCGCGACCGACCGAACGACCGGAAAGCGGCTATCAGGGATTCAGTCCGCCCGATCACTACCGCCCAGCCCCTTCCCAACGTCGCAAATCTCCGCCGAGGCAGTGGAAGGAAGGAGTCCGCCACCCGCCGCCTCTTTTCCCGAGGCGCCAAAAAACGGGACACTATAAGGGGGACAGAAGGCCGCCGCTGTCCGGACCGTTAGAGCAGGAGGGGAAGAAGAAAAAAGAAAAACGACGACAAGGAAACAGAGATAGAAAGAAGATAAAAGAACAGGAAAAGTTAAGGAAGCGGAAACGGCTCCAGGAGAAAAAAATCCCTGCTACCAAAGATACCAGTGCAGAGCAGGCTGGTCAGGTGGAAAGCCCAGCGGATTCTTTAAAGCGCGGCTCGGATTCGTTCGGGGAGAGCCGGTTAAGCGCCGGGGTCATCGAGCGAACGCACAGTTGCGATCGGGACGGTAAAACCGACTCCGCACGAATCCATACGAGGGATCAAACACTTACACCTTCGCCAGGAAGAAAAAGTAAGTAAAATTAAACGTTGTTTTCTAACTCATACTATTAGGTAAATAAAAGGGTAGGTACAAGTCCCATACGTGTACCAATTATCAGTTTGACCGATCGAAAAGTAAAATACGCTTATAAAACACGTGTATACCCCAAATCGGACACGGAGACATCATTTTTGAGGTTATTTTTACGATTAAAATTTTTTGTAAAAAGTTATGAGCCCATTTGTGCCCAACAACTGCCTATTTTTGGTATGTACAATTTAGGCTGTTAAGGAAAATTTTTTATTTAATTTTTAAATAACTTAAAAATATTTTTTTCGGATTGCCCAGAGTCAATTTTGAAAAAAATGAAAATTTGTCAAAAACATAATAATCAAATAAAAATATGTCAAGATACAATTTAGCTTGATTTTTAAGTTTTGCTTAGGCTTAAGATAACTAATATTAGCAAAAATAAGCTTAAATTAGCTTTTATAGGCAAATAAAAATTGTTGTCTATGTTTTTGGTGGTCCATGTGACCAACGAATTTTTAAATTTTTTAGAAATTTTTTGATTCGTCAGACTTTAAGCAATGTAAAAATATAATTTTTAATTTATTTTGTTGCTTAACAAAATTTTTTTATTAACAAGATAAATTGTACATGCCAAAAATAGGCAATTTTTGGGCCTAAATGGGCTCATAACTTTTTACAGAAGACTTAAATCGAAAAAACTTTAAACTTTAAAATTTATGTTTACGAGACTAATTTGGATCATAAAAATGTTTTACATACGTATTTTACTTTTCGATCAGTCAAATCGATAATTGGTACACGTATGGGACTTGTACCAAAAGGGTATTATCAAAATATAGACCTCTGTTGATTCTTGAAATAACTTTTACGCAGAAAAGGTAAACTCTAAATTTTAAATTAAATTGACAAAAAAATCTTTAAAATGACTTGCTAACCATCTTTATATTTTAGTTTTGAGTTCCAAATAGGAAATTCTTATCAATAAACTCAACAGTCTATTTAAATCCTTTTAATCTAATTTTTTTTACTTATTTTTTACTCCAATAAACTCAACAGTTTATTTAAATTCTTTTTAATCTAATTTTTCACTTATTTTTACTTATTTTTATTTATTTCTAAAGAACGATAAATGCGTATCTCCGGTTGTGAGCCCACCTCCAAACACGTGTTTATTTTCCGCCACCCCAAACTTTTTCCTTTTTCCTACTTCCCACTTATCCATAGCATAGGTTGATTCTTCATTTTATTGAATAATAAAAAAATTGGCTATAAAAAGTGTGTAAGAATACTGTTTTTGTAAAAATTTTCATTTTTAATAGTAATTTTCAAAATAAAAATTATAAATGAACGAGAGAAGGATGACATGCGCAGGATAAATTGAACCCCAAAATATTTTTTACCCTGACGTTCACTGAAATTTTAACTGGCTCTTTCTCCCAGAATTTTAGATAATTTATTTAATTTTATCCTAAATTTTCCACCTAAAACGCATTTTCTTAACGCAAATCAAGATTTTTCTTTTTTTCTTTATTTTTCTCTAAATAACATACTGTGCTACTGGGACTGTAATACCATACGGATAGCACCTGGTGGACTAGTGGTGGGCATAATACATTGACAAGTTGTTCCGTAGTGCAGGGGAGAGGCTTGAATTTTGATCCAGGGGAGGAGGTTAAGATCTTAGATGAACAAGGGAAGGGTGGGGTCCACCATCCCCTAGCCTCAAAATTTTACCCCCCCCCCAGAAAAAATCCAGGGCCCCCTCCCTCCAAATTTTCGAATTTTTTTACCTCTGACCCCCCTTCAGAATTTGAAATCTGACCCCCCCTACCCTCTCAAAAAAATTTTAAGTACTTTTTTATACTAAATTTTCTTCCAAAAACGTAAATTTTTAACACAAATTCATGTTTTTACACCCTTTTTATACCTAATAGTATGAGTTAGAAAACATAACAACGTTTAATTTTACTTACTTTTTCTTCCTGGCGAAGGTGTAAGTGTTTGATCCCTCGTATGGATTCGTCCGGAGTCGGTTTTACCGTCCCGATCGCAACTGTGCGTCCGCTCGATGACCCCGGCGCTTAACCGGCTCTCCCCGAACGAATCCGAGCCGCGCTTTAAAGAATCCGCTGGGCTTTCCACCTGACCAGCCTGCTCTGCACCGGTATCTTTGCTAGCGGGGATTTTTTTCTCCTGGAGCCGTTTCAGCTTCCTTAACTTTTCCTGTTCTTTTATCTTCTTTCTATCTCTGTTCCTTTGTCGTCGTTTTTCTTTTTTCTTCTTCCCCTCCTGCTCTAACGGTCCGGACAGCGGCGGCCTTCTGTCCCCCTTATAGTGTCCCGTTTTTTGGCGCATGGGGAAAAGTGGCGGCGGGTGGCGGACTCCTTCCTTCCACTGCCTCGGCGGAGATTTGCGACGTTGGGAAGGAGCTGGGCGGTAGTGATCGGGCGGACTGAATCCCTGATAGCCGCTTCCCGGTCGTTCGGTCGGTCGCGGGGTCGGAGTAGACGGGAACTGGAGCTCCGCCGGGCGCAGATGAACCGGACGAACCAAATGATCCGCCGGGTCTTTGTAGTGACTAGGGGATTCCGATCCCGACTTTGAATCCTAAACCAAAAAAACACAATATAAACTAATTTTTGTTTGATGATTCATAATGCCATCATAGGTGAGAACGGTCCGGGAAGCTGGGGGGTGGTTACCCGGGGCAAGAATATATAACACAAGAGAATGTCCAACTGTACACTAAATTTTTAACCAAAATTTTGCGAGAAAAGTTGCCCTTTTGAATTCGTGTGCGACTTTTCTCGCAAAAATCCGCCATTTTCTGATAGTTTTCTCGCGCTGCGATTTTTAACACAGTGTAAGTTTTCTTGCAGTGGTGACTGCGACTTTTTTTGGACTCTATACTGCTTTATTCGCACTGCGATTATTTTCGCACTGCGAGTCTGGCTGCGCAACAAAAACAATACAAACGCTGGTAGTCATTTTCAATGGAGTAAAACACTTCGAAACTTGTTTTATTCATTGTAAACAAACACAGAAGGAGGTATAGTGGCTCACCGTTCTCCCCTTAGCTGGAAATTTTCCCCCTCCCCCTAGAAAAAAACCAGGGGCCTCCCTCCTCCAAATTTTCGAATTTTTTATCCCTGACCCATACATGGGCAAGTTGGTGCGGAGTTGGGGGGTTAAACCCCATATTAGGGGGTGGGTTTTAAAATCCGAGAAACGCAAAATACCCATATTTCGTTTTTTTTCTGGAGTGCGTTTTACCTAATCGTTTTTCGATTTTGAAGGAGAAATTAGGTTAAAAACACTAATTTTAGGTCGAGAGAGCCCTTTCTCTCCGTTTTGAGCTTTTTTATTGCTTAAAACATTCATTTTGACCTCAAAACTTAAGTTTGGAGGCAGTTAGAAAGTCATTTTAAAGACATTTTTTTTCTTCATTTTCCAAAATTGGGGGAGCAATTTTTT
>JASAMX010014826.1:0-23809 GCA_030248175.1 Microlaimidae sp. YZB2_3
GCGGCCCGCGCCGCTTTTCCTCTTGGGCGCCATATTTTTCGCTAGCAGTGGGGGAGAAGTTTAAGACAAGGACCTAAATTTATTGTTTAGTTGGTGCATTTTTGAGTTTTTGATGGGTTTTGAACAGATACAACAGCTTCTGGAAATACATAACAGAGTAGCAGACCTGTGCAGGGTCTGAAAATTCCCCCTCGCTTTGGAGGATTTGCCCCCCTCGTTTTATTGCCCCTCCCCCACGGAAAAATGAAAAAGTACCCAAAAATTATGACGCCATTTTTTCACCTGTTATGACGCCATCATCGCAAAATTTTTGCAGTTTTTAGCATATTTCAATGCATTTTAAAAAATTTTAGACCTATTTTTACCTTATTTTCTCGCTTTTTTTGTCCCTTTTCCTTTTTTTCTCCTTTTTTCTTTCTCCTCTGCTTGCCCCCCGCCCCCGTTTAAAAAAAGTTGCCCCTCGTTTTAGAATTGCGCCCCCCAATTAACCTGGGGGGCAGTGCACAGGTCTGTATTGGAGGATTTCCCCCCCCCGTTTTATTGCCCCCTTCCCGCGGAAAAATTAAAAAAAAACCCTAAAATTATGGCGCCATTTTTGACCTATAATGACGCCATCATCGCCATTTTTTTGCAGTTTTTAGCCTGTTTTGAATGCTTTAAATGCTTTTTAAGACATTTTAGACCTATTTTTACCTTATTTCCCGCTTTTTGTCCTTTTTTTCTCTTTTTTTTCTTTCTCCCCTGCTTGCCCCCCCGTTTTATTTCCCACTCCCCGTTTCAAAAAAGGGGAGAGAATAAAACCCGGGCAAAAAGTCAAAAAAGGCAAAAAGTCCCAAGCAGCCGGGCGGCCGGGCTATAGCAGGGGATAAAACCCGGGTGGTAAAAAAAAATTGTATTTAAATGTACACTTGATCAGAAATTAAGTTATAAAACTGAAGTTTAGTTGTTTTACTACATTTGGGCCAAATTTTATGGATAAAACTTTTTATTTCAGCGAAAATTAAATAAAAATATTTTTATGGCATTGTGCCAATGGCATCTGAAACTATAAAACCTGGCTAAAGGTGACCTTTAGAAACGGTGAGACATCGCTAGGATAAAAACGGGGCGGTCAATTTTTTTTATTCTAAAATAATTCATTGAACAATAAACACAGCTCAATCAATCGTTTGCGAATTCGTGGGGGTTGTACTGCTTCTACACAAAGATTTTTTTCAAACAATTTAAAAAAAGTAGCTTTAAATTGGTTTCTAAAACTTTGCCCGGTTTTTCTTTTAGGATCGCCCTGCTTTTATCTTTTTGAACTTGTTTCGGCACATAGCCATAAAAATAACCATCCTAGATATTTTTGCTAAAAAAATTATTTTTAAATACAAAAAGCAGGTTAGACCCCCTCAAAAAATTCGCAAACAATTAATTTAGCAGTGTTATATTGTTCAATAAAATGTTTCAAAATAAAAAAATTGACCGACCGGCTTTTATCCTCTGCGATGTCTCACCCTTTCTGAAAGATCACCTTCGCCAAGATTTTATACTCTGGGATGCCATTGGCACAATGCCATAAAAATATTTTTATCTAAATTTCGTTAAATAAAAAGTTTTATCCATAAAATTTGGCCCAAATGTAGTAAAACAACTAAACTTAAGTTTTATAACTTAATTTCTGGTCAAATGTACATTTAAATACGATTTTTTTAAACCACCCGGGTTTTATCTCCTGCTATTGCCCGGCCGCCCGGCTGCCCGGGACTTTTCGCCCGGGTTTTATTCTCTCCTTAAAAAAAGTTGCTCCTCCCGTTTTGGAATTGCCCCTTCCCCAATAAAACCCGGGGGGCAGAGCACAGGTCTACATAAGCAGACCCGTGCACTTTCCCTGGTTTTATTGGGGAGGGGGACGATTCCAAAATGGGGAGCACGGGGGCAAGCAAGGGAGAAAGAGAAAAAAGAAAAAAAGAAGAAAAAAAAAAGAAAAAAAAACTAAGAAAAAAAAGGCCAAAAAAGGCAAAATTTAAGTAAAAATAGGTTTAAAATGGCTTAAATTTAAATGAAATATAATAATATATAAGAATAATTGAAATAAAAAATAGAAATGCACCCCCCTCCGGCCTCCTCCCCCGGAATATTTTTTTTTGGGGGGGGGCGCACAGCTTCTAATTAATCAAAACCTTCAAAAATAGAAAAAATTTTGGCAAAAAACATCAATCTCTTGAGAAAAATTACTAAAATTGGGTGAAAAACATCTTTTATATAAAAAAAAACACTACTAATGAATAAATTTCGATATTCATTTTTGATTTTTTTTATTTTATTTATTTTTTTTGTTTGTTGCCTTGCCTTTGTTGCCTTGCCTTGCCTTGCCTTTGTTATCGTCAAGTCAAAATTTAAATTTTATGGACAACAGTTACATGGATATTGCTAAAATGAGTGATAAAAAATTCACCCCAAACTTGAATATTGTAAATTGTTTCCTTAAATTGAGTCAAAATCAGTAAATCAACAAAAAAACAACGTAATTTACAGTTATAGTTAAAAAAGGAAAAATTACTTGCATTTAATACTGTTATTTACTAATATCTAACTAACGACGATTAATTTGATAGACAACTCTAAGGTGATAAATAAGAAGATTTCACAAAAACAACTGAAGCAATCTTTAAAGGTGCGGTGCGGAGTCAAACTTTTTGTCTTTGATTTCGATAGTTTTTTGTGAAAACCTTAGCCCTGCTTCCAATAGCCCACAAAAATTTTTTTCAAGAAAATATCTCCAAAAATTTCAGGAGTTATGACCCCACAAAAATGGCATTTTTGGACAATTCTGTACGCGAAAGATTGCTAAATGGGTATAACGATTTAAGTTACATACTATGCATTTCTGCTACTTCCTGCTTTAATTTGATACCTTTATTGTTAAGTATGGTGCAGTATTTGTCCATATATTGCGTTTCTCGTACAAAAAATTATTGATTTTTATTCGCCAAAAATCGGAAATGACGGAAAAAATGTTGGGCAAACTTCATGAAATCACTTCCGTCGTTTGCTTTATTTAACGAAAAAATCGAGGGTTTTTTGTACAAGAAACGCAATATCTCAACAATTACCGCGCAAATTTTAACAATAAAGGTATCAATAATTAAAGTAGAAAGTAGCCGCTTTCTTTATGAGTGCATAATATGCAACTTAAATCTAATTTGCACTACGTTATGGTGAATTTTGCTTTGGTGATTTTACACTACTTTTATGGTGAATTTGCACGTCACCCAAAAATGGCCTTTTTCGACAATTCTGTATGTGAAAGATTGCTCAATGGATATAACTATTTAAGTTACATATTATGCACTCAAAGAAAGCGGCTATTTTCTACTTTAATTTGATACCTTTATTGTTAAAATTGGTTCATTAATTGTTGCGATATTGCATTTCCGGTACAAAAAAAACCCTCGATTTTTTCGCTAAATAAATAGAGTTGTGCTAGTAAGCAAACTTACAACTAGTAAGTTAACTAGTAAGTTAATGGTCAAAAATTTTGAACTAGTAAGTTAACTAAGTAAGTTAATGGTCCAAAATTTTGAACTAGTAACTTAACTAGTAAGTTACTGTGTAAAAAAATAATCTAGTAAGTTAGCTAGTAAGTTATTGGTTCAAAATTTTAAACTAAAGATAAATTCTATCAGGGTGAGAATAGATGAGTGGTAAAGTAACCACTCGTTTTTTGAGAAAATATCACGTGCAGAGAAACACATGACGCAAGTAAATAATAATTGGTTACATAACCGTTGAAAACTTTTTTTAAAATTTTTCCCGCTCGTGGGTTTATTGTTTATTTCTTCCTGGTGGAGAGTGGTTACGCCCTTAATTTCAGCCTGGAAGATTTTAGCTTTAGTAAGTTAACTAGTAAGTTAATGGTCCATAATTTTGAACTAGTAAGTTAACTAGTAAGTTAATTTTCTAAAATTTTAAACTAGTAAGTTAACTAGTAAGTTAATTTCCTAAAATTTTAAACAAGTAAGTTATTTTTTTAAAATTCTAATAAATATTTTGGCTTTAATTTGTACTAATACACTAGTTATTTAACTAAATTTGACAAAAAAGGGTAATTGAAAAACATTGTTAATTAAATATCATACCGACACCCGAATAAAATAGTTGATTTACATGAGAACTATATAACTAATGTATTTAACTTCACTCGGTCATTTGGAAAAAAAGATATACAGACAAGTAAGAAAAAATAGAATTTAAAAAACCTACTCATATCAATTTTTGACAAACGCTAAATCTTAATTTTTTTAACAATTTAAACAGTGGAGAATTAGCGCTTTCGGGATTATCAAAAATTTATGTTAAAACAGGATAAATTTTATTACATATGTTTTCTTATATATCATGTCCAAATTAAACCAAAACATACAAGGGGAAGTTAAAACCTTGAATAAAAACCAGCTCATCTTAATTGCCAAAGGTTTTTGTTGTCATTCTTTTTTGTCAACCACTTCGTTTGTCAACCGCCGCCTTCCCCGGACCCCGACCGGCAAACGCGCGCACCACAGATTCGTGCACCCCGCACGCAACCACAAATTATCTCCTACTTATCTTTTGTAGTATGCAGATCAACCCTCGAAAGCGCGTGAAATTTTGATCGGTTGATCTGCATACTACAAAAGATAAGTAGGAGATACAGTAATTATCCATTATGGTGACTCGCTATGTTTATTGCATACTTCATGTATAAACTGAGTTCCAGTGCAAGGTGCCTATAGTTTTTTTAATTATCATATTAATAGTAAAAAGAAAAATCAAAAACATAGATTTTGGTATGCAAAAAAGTGCGCCCAATTTCTCGCCCAACAGATTTGAATATTTTGCAAAGTAACCTTTAAGACATGAAGTTTGTAACGCTAAGAAAATGTCATAAATATTGTTTTTCTATTATCACTTGCCACTCTCTGGCGTCAGTGATGCTCCTTTGAACATAAAAGATATAATATAGAAACGCGATTTAAACCAATCTAATGGTCCGGGGTTTTTAGCGCTATTAAAAGGAATTTTAAGCCTTTTGGAAAGTCTTGAACCTTGGAGCCACGAAAATAGAAACTTGAAGAGGAAAGTGAAAAGATGTTTTGGTGTTTGGTTTAGGATTTGGTTTAGGCGAAGGGATAAATTTCAATGAGTTCCACACTTTCGAATCTAAGTTTACCATTTCCCCTCAACAAATTGATAGCTTAAGGTGTCCTGTTTATTATAAACACAATTACGAATTCAATATTTAAATAAAAAAAGAAACAAATTTTAACTCCCAAAAATAATTCGAAACTCAATTATGCAAATGAAAAAAGTGGTTTTTTTAAAACTATATTTTTTTGTAAAGCAAAACGATATATAATTCAATTTTATACTACAAGTGTTTTACAATTTTGATTTAAATTTTACTTTTCTTTATTCAATAATTTATTCTACTTGAATAAGCTACTTGACAACTCTTTTGTTTATAAGCTATGAAATCAAATTCTTGCTGAAAAAAAAATTAATTAAAGATTTAGGGGTGTTTGTATCCAATAACCTAAAATTTTCTCAAGATTGCGAAATAATAACAAAAAAAGCATAAAAAAATAACTTCACTAATATTCCGAACGTTTAATTCTAACTGTATAAAAAAATTTTTGTGTGCTTATAAACCGTACGTAAGACCGACCTATCGTTGAATATGCTAGTGTAGTTTGGAGTCCTTATTTAAATATAGATATAGAACTTATTGAACGTGTCCAACGAAACTTTACTAGAAGGTTATACAAACGTTGTAATTTGGTTTACGCTTCTTATGAACAAAGACTAACATATTTAAAACTGCAAAAATTAAGTGAGCGCCGTATCATTAGTGATCTTTCGAATGTTACAAAATTCTTCATTTTAAAACCAATATCAACCCAAATGACTTTTTTTCATTAAGCCATAACTCCACAAGGGGTCATTCCTTAAAATTAAAGGTTCAGAAATCAGAGATAAACTGCCGTAAATTCTTTTTTTGTAATAGAGTGTTGTTTCCCAATGGAACTGCCTTTCTGAAAATCAAGTTACCGCTTCTACACTAAAACACTTTAAAGATAGCTTTAAGAATGGTCCTTTTTAGAGCTTATTTATTCATAAGCCTTAGGACCATTATCTAGTAAACCACGAGTTTGTGATTAAATAGCGTCCGTAATTGGTTCGCCTTGACAATGCAATGCATTTTGTTTTGTTTTTATTAATTGTTTACTAGAATAAATGATTGTTGATTTGAATAACCGATTCACTGTCGAGGTTTTGCATTAAAAATTATGTATGGTTTTTAATCTTTCGAAACAATATAAAATTGATTTATTTTGCGTTTGAAACAGAAAGATCTTCAGTTTGTATTGCATGCAAATTTTTACAATATTAAACTAGTAAAAAAAGCCATGGAGAACTAATTTTTTTTTAGCAAAGTCATATAATAATTTATAAAACCAAGCAATAAAAAAACATGTAAAATACGTCAATAGTATGTATTTTTAGGTTTTTATCGACAATTGATGCACAAAATAAGCCAAAATTTAACATTGGCCTGTCCAGCTCGATTTATACAATTACACGCCAGCAACTAGTTTAACAAACTAGTAAAAAAAGCCATGGAGAACAAATTTTATTTTCATCAAAACAATTGTTAATTTATAAAATCAAACAGTAAAAAATCAGTAAAATTTAGTAATAGTATGTTTTTTAGGCTTTTTTAAAAACACAATGGACAAAATAAGCTATAATTTAACACTTTTGCCAATCCAGCTCGATTTTTTTTATTCCCATTTCAAGAACTATATAGTAAAATGAACTAGTTAAAAAAGGTAAATCAGATTTGATTTTTTCAGAAACAAATTTTTTTATAAAAACAGCCAGAAAAAAAAAATGCCAAGCGCATTATTAAACCGAATTAAAATCATAAGTTTCGCCAATGATTTGCTAAAAAAAGGTAAAAATATGTTTGACTCCGAATTCTGAAATAATAAACGCCGATACCGATTTTTTAGTGTTCTGTGTTACAATGCTGGTACATTTAACCGGTCTTTGAATATAATTTATAACATAATAATCCTATACTATTTATAATTAACTTTTTGTCTGTGTGTTGATCGGTTTTTATAACCGATATACAGAATTAGTGACGTTTTTACCCTTTAATATTGTGCTCCGGAGCTCCAGCCATATAATGCAGAGGAAGATTCAAAGCTCCGCCGTTAAATCAGCGATTTTCGGCTTATTTAAGCTTAGATTATTTCCATTTATTTAAATAAGTTTTAAAAAAAATTAAAATACAAAAACATTTTGACAAAATATTTTATAACATTTCTCTTTAATTATTCATGAAATTAGTACAAGAATAGAGCTGAGCTCCGGAGCTTCAGAATTGTTTCAGGGCTCCTAAAAACAGAGCTTTGGAGAACATCAATATAGGGAGTGCTCACAAAACTTAGTACAATTATACTTTAGTTTGAACAACAAAATAGAGTAACTTGATCAACAAAACTTTTTGAATTCATTTTTTGCGAACAAATACTTTAAATTAATTTATCAAAAAGAACAGAACCCTCCGCAAAATAAGCTCGCTTTATGCATAATAAGAAATTGAGCTTTTATTTCATTTTTTAACTAAACTGTAAAAACTTATTTTTAATGTATGTTATTTTTTGGTTTAAATTTTAAACTCAGAAAAAAAGAACATAAAAACAAAAGAAAATGAACATGGAAATGTGTAATAATATGACGCGCTGCAGACGTCGTCGCGGTTATTTACAAATTAAGCCTGATTGTATTCCGACAGCTATAGGGTAGCTGACTTAATTTCGGCCACTTTTTTTATTTTTTTTGAATAAGTTTTTTCTGAATTTTCCAATCTACCCAAGATTTGGTCTAAAAATCAAACGATAACTAGTTTTTGTTATTCCAGTGCAAAATTTTAAAACTTCTGTTACACTTAAAAATCAATAGAGGTTTACAGAAAAAAACTGGCTATAACTATTGCCAAAACGAACAATAAAATTTTTTAAAGGTTGCAAATTTATCCTTAGGTATTGTTCTTGGTACAAATAACTTAATTTTCCCGTTGGCAAACTTTAATAGTTATTAGCAAGACTTTAAATAATTATGTCAAAACCTTAAAAAACAAGTTTTAATAACCGGTATTTTTTGTTGAATTTTTGTTTGGCTTAAAAAAACGTCAAAAAAAGTCAAACGAGCAAAAAAAATCTTTATAAATACGGTAGTACGGTGATATTTGAAAACAGCAAAAAACGGCAGGATCTTTCACCTAAATTTTAAGGTGGCCGAAATTAACGGAATCTTAAAATGCGCAGTTAGTTAAACGCATTGCAAAGTGATTTTAAAGAAAATATCAAAACATGAAAATTAACAATTTTGACTCTTAAATAGAAGTTATTTTAAGGTGATATAGTGCTTCGTTCAAAATTTGATGCAGTTTAAACACAAAGCAAAAATTAAAAAAAATCACAAAAAAATCACTTTTTGTATGAAAATGTTGATAATGCAGACTAACACAAATAAAAAACTTTTGCAAAAACACTTTATTTAACATTCATCCAGTTCTTTTGTGCTTTAAAAATAAGCCAATTTTCTAACACCCTAACTTGGTGGCCAAAATTAAGTAAGACATCCTATACCCGCATACGAGGTAAGTTTTTCAGGGTGTTTTCTTATTGGCAACTCAAAGCTAGCTGACCTCAATTGAATGGTCTATTTAGCAAAATTGAATCGTCTATTTAACAGCAATTTGAAATTTTCAAGTAAAAACTGTTTAATAATAAAAATGAAATTGTTTTGTTTATCAAATTACTAAATTTCGAATAAAATGCCTTTTTTTATAGGCTAAAGTTCCCTAAAATTTGTATATTTCGTGAAAAAAGCGCAAATAAAAAAAAACTCCGTTTTCCAATTAGTTTTTTTAAAACTTCATAAGTGCACAATAGTGATAGGTATTTTACTTACAAATTTACGAGGTCAGCCAGATATAAGTCAACCATAGTCAGCCCCAGTAAGAAAGCAGGCCCTTTTTAAAAAAGATTTTAATATCAAGAACAATTGCCTCAATTGTGGGCAGGTTTACCTACGCATTCGAGGTAAAGTTTTTTCGTTGCTATTATTAGCGGTATATGTTTAATAGCTGAAATAATAATATTAGATTTTATTTAGCTTATTTTATTTTATTTGTAAATTTGCCAATATAGTGCGCTTTTATTGTTTAATTAAAAATAGGATATTGTATTTTTTTTGTATATTTCTTGATTTTAGTGGAAAAATTACTGTTTTTAAAAACACAGTAATTTTCCCTAAATTTCTGCAGTTCCCTATAAAATTTGGTAAAATTATACCATATGGCAAATTGTTTATTGTTTAATATAAAGATTATATATTTTTAGCCAGCTGCGGAAAAATCGAAAAAATAATGACAGAATAAATTTTATTTTTATCAAAAAATGTTTTAACTAGTTGAAATAACTAGTGTTTTCCAGCTAACTAGCTAGTTAACTAGTAAGTTAATTGCTTAAAATTATAAACTAGTAAGTTATCTAGTAAGTTAATTGGTCAAAAATGTAAGCTAGTAAGTTAACTAGTAAGTTAATTGCTCAAAATTATCAACTAGTAAGTGAAAAAGAAAACTACCCCCCCGAAAAAACGCGCGAACTAGCACGACACGAAGAAGACCACCACCACCTCTCTAAAAAAAGGGGGGCGGGCAAACCTCGGCCGGAATCACCACAAAAGTAGTGTAAAAGCGCCACGGCAAAATACACCACAACGTAGTGCAAGTTCACCATAACAATCAGATATGCGTTTGCAAATTAAAATGTGTTAAAAAAACTAAGTTTTAATTATAAAAGCATTAAAATGCTTTAATTTTTTCTACCGGACACCCCGCCCCGGGGAGGCCCTTCCCCCCCGCAAAACCCGGAAACCTTCGTACAACAAAGGTAAAACCTTCGTCTCAGGGTGGGTCATATATATTCCTAGACAAGAAAAAAAAAAAAAAATGCCGTACGTAAACCTACCGCGGAAAGCTCGCGGACCAACGAGGTATTAAGCCACATAAAAGTGCCGAACAAAGACCGCGAGCGAGGGAAATTGAAATGGTTAAAGCTGTACGGTAGCAATATGCAAATTTTTACAACATGAAATATCCTACGTAATACACTGTATCCCTGACAAAAATTTGCATATTGCCACCGTACCGCTTTAACCATTTCAATTTGCTCGCTCACTGGGCACCACTCGCGCAAAAAATTAGGTATGACGGAAGTATGACATAGGTCGCACGAACGTTTCACGGTTGTAACCGAGGAAAAGGCAATTACGGGAACGGGTTAAGCAAAGCTTTAAAATCAAGATTTAATGCCCTAAACCTAAAATCAAATTTTATCATGATAAAATTTTGTTGTATTTTCAAAGTGTCAAAATTTGAAGGAAATATTGCGAACATATTTATGGTGAATTCTCACTAACTTATGGTGATTTTGTAAGTTTATTTATGGTGATTGTGGCAGGAATTCTTTACCTTAAATTAACTCCGAACATAAAAAGAAAAAAACCACCCAAACCAAAAAAATTGCTTTTAATATATTTCGACAAAAGTTAAGTTTTAAAAAAATTTAACGAAATAACACCTTGCATTATTTTTTATTATTAACGAAATCGGCTTAAGGTAGAAACACCACAGTTAGATTTTGACGGCAGATCTTTTCTAATTAATTATTACTAACGTAATTTAAGCTGCTCATTCAATTTTTGACATTCATTTTTCTTAAAAAAATGTATCGTCCACAATCATTAAATGACACCAATAAAATACATGTCAAAATGCCTTATATTATAATAAAATTTATTACCAAAATATTTTTTTTTTTCATTTAGCGTATCTTGAATAAAAAACACTTTCTTTAATTAAAAATTTAAAAATTTTTTGACGTTAAAAATATTGCCTGCTGGAGACTCGAACCTACGAGTCGGAGTCCAACACTCTAACCACTCGGCTACCGGCCCATCTGAGAGCTCTCTCGTAAAACATACTTTTAAACAAACGTTTTAAAATGTAGTTTCTCGGCGACAAATCAAAAAAATTTAAATGAAAATTAAAAAAATTAATTAGCTCAGATTTTAATGAAAGTTTGGAAATAGTAAGACACAAGTCTAATCAATACTTTGAATTGTATTTGATTAAAAACTATTTCAGGATTTTTTATTTGATTTTTCTTTTAAAAACAGATTTTTTAATTTTCATTAAATTTTGAATTACGTTTTGCTTCAAACCACATCTAAAAGTTGCCCCCTATTTTTCGTTAACTTTCTATAAAATTGCAGGAAAAACTGAGCGAATCAAATTTTTTAAATGGCCAAAAACTGTTTTTTGAGCTTTAAATTCATCAAACTTTATGAAAGTCATCAAACTGACATTATGCTTTATCGCACAGTAAAGAGGCTTAGGCTGAGGCTTAGAAAAATCCATCTTCCTTTTGTTATATAATTTTGTGTCATATGTACATTTTTTACTAAACTAATATTCTGTTATAAAAATGCGTTTACAGTTTTAAACGGGAGCGAGTCGGGCTGGGAGCGAGTCGGGCTGGGAGCGAGTTGGGCTGGGAGCGAGTTGGGCTGGGAGCGAGTCGGGCCGGGAGCGAGTTGGGCTGGGAGCGAGTTGGGCTGGGAGCGAGTTGGGCTGGGAGCGAGTCGGCGGGAGCGAGTCGTGGGCAACCCATACTAGTGATGTTCCAACCCTCCAATATCATGCTCCGGACATCCGGCCATTTAAGGCGGAGGGATCTCTGCTTCTTAAATGAGCCATTTTAAGCTTATTTAAGCTTGAAATACATTTAAAGTTACTCTATTAGCATTTTTACCACTTTTTCTAGTGTTTCAAATGTTTTGAAAAAAATATAATTTACAAAAAATTTTTAAATACTTTGTTATCACTTTTTAATTATTCATGATGTTAGTACAAAAATAGAGTGGAGCTCCAGGGGGTGCTTCAGAGCTCCTAAAAACAAAGCTCTGTTCCGGATCTCGGAGCTTCGAGGAACATCACTAATACTAAAGATGTCCCTATCCTTCAATATTATGCTCCGGCCATTTAAAGCGAAGGTAGCGCCGAGGCGCCCGCCCCGGCCGCCCGCCATCACTCAATACTAAAGATGTCCGGCTATCCAACAATATTAGAAACCCAACCCAAACAACCCCCAAACAACCTGCTCCGGCCATTTAAAGTGGAGGGAGCTCCGGAGATCCAAAAAGGCCATAGAAAAAGGGAGGGGAGGGGGGGGCGCGAGGACCTTAAAGCGGAGGGAGCTCCGGGGCTTCGCCCCTTAAATGAGCGATTTGAAGCTTATGTAGGCTTTAAATAGATTTTAAACGACTCTAGCTGTACTTGTAGAAGTATTTTTATTGTTTAAAATAAATTTTTTTAAATTAAATTTTAAATTAAATAAAAAAATAGTTTACAAAAAATTTTTAACAAAATAATTAATGCCATCACTGCTTAATTATTTACGAACTTAGTATAAAAATAGAGCGAAACTCCGGAGCCCCAAAAGCGGAGTCGCGCTCCGGAGAACATCACTAATATATACCCTAATGAATAAACTGTTGTTGCTTACAATATTAAACGTTTAAAACAATCAAGCGAAGCGACCTAATTTTTTAAAATAAATATTTTGGAAATTGATCTTTTAAAACCTTAAAGATTTTGTTATTTTTCTGTCTGCTTGACTAAAAATGCAACCGAAAATACAATCCCATCCCAGTAAAAAATCTAGGCGACAGGCTGGCGCCTAGGCCCAAATATTAGGCCCCAGCAAAATAGGGACTGATGGCATTGATTTGGCATAAAAAAACCTAGACAATTTAAAAAACCTCATTTAAAAACCTGGATCTAAACCCTACAATGAAAAATTTTATGAAAAATCTTTAAAACATTTCAACTAATGTAATTTAACTATTTTTTATGTCGAAGCGGTGAACGCGCAAATTTTTCATAAAAACGTTTGTTTAATTCATAAAACTCGACGCACTGCCCCCCCCCGGGGTTAAAACGGGGGGGGGGGGGCAATTAGAAATGGGGGGGGGGCACGGGGGGGCTTTTTTGACGGGGGGGGATAAAACGGGGGGGGGGGGGCGAGCGGGGGGAAAGGAGAAAAAAAGGAGAAAAAAGACAAAAGGGGGGGGCAAAAATCCGAAATAAGGTAAAAATAGGTCTAAAATGGCTTAAATACATTCGAAACTTAAAGACTCAAAAAATCCGATGATCTCATCATAGAACTAAAAATTGCAAAAAATCGCGATGATGGCGTCATCATAGGTAAAAATGGCGTCATATTTTCGGGTACTTTTTCTTTTTTTGGCGGGGGGGGGGGGGGCAATCGGGGGGGGGGCAAATCCCCAATAAAACGCGGGGCCTATGCACACGTCTGAACTATTACGTCAAAAAAAAAAAAAAAAACGGAAAATAAATCTCAAAAAATACAAACCTTTAGTTAATTAAAATGAACGTTGTAAAATAAGCTATTTCAAACACTGTTACAATCCAGACGGAAGGTTTTTTGGTGGAATATCTTAACTGAGATTGTCTGTTTTGTTTCGTTCTGTTTATGATACAATTGCTTTGTAGCAGCAAAAACCGTTATCTATTTTTTATTTGAATTTTATACAAATAGTCCCGTTAATTCACTTAAATAAAAAATCATAATAATTGATTATTTTTTATATAAATATATCAAATCAATAGGATAAAACCATATAATTCTGGTTAATACATTCTTTACAATAATTATGTTCCTAATTTATTAACATATAACACGACGGTTGCACACTAATAATTCTACAATGTCTCCAAAAAATACCAGAATTATAATTAGCCGTTTTACCCTATATTATATTACTTAATAAGAAATTAATTAGTAAAATCAAAACACAGATAGATGGTACTTAAATTATTAGAGGTAGTTTAATACACGTTAATCGCATAAAAATAACAAAACAGAAAAAATCAACAAAACATTGATAATAAGTAATGAAATCTTGCAATAACTTATTTTTAAAGTACATAGACGAAAAAATCGTCTTGGAGCTAAAAAACACAACAAAAAACCCCAATATATCGTGAGCGCACGGTGTACTCTCAAATTTTAAGGGTGGGATGTCGACAGTTTCGGGATTTTCGTGTTTAAGGGGGTATCGTTTAAGAAATATTCAAATTCAACGTGTAATTTTTTTAAAAAGTTTCTATCATTTATTTTTTAGGCATAGATCACCGAGGGTTACCGTGTGGCCTTTCCCCCTTCTTCCCAAGACCCCTGAAGTGTTACCACTCCTCCCATACCCATTTTTGACAAACCGTCGGTCGTCAAAAACGGGTCTTGGGCCTGTGCACGGTCTGAAAATGCCCCCCGGAATATTAGTGACTGTGCCCCCGTTTTATTGCCCCATCGCCCAAAACTGAAAAAGTACCCAAAAATTATGGCCCCATTTTTGACCTATTGTGACGTCATAATCGTAAAATTTTTGCAGTTTTTAGCCTATTTCAATGCTTTTAAAGCCATTTTGGACCAATTTTTACTAAAGTTAGCCTTTTTTGTTCTTTTTTTTCTCTTTCTCCCCTGCTTGCCCCCTTCGTTTATTGCCCCACCAATAAAACCCCACGGGGGACGGGCAAAGAACAGGTCTGGACAAATGGAATAAAATATAAAAAAACAATCATCGGATTTAAGAGAGTATTTTGATTTTAAAAAACTTATCTCCTATCTATATTTCACCGTGTCCAAATATATAATTTTCTTCTGCAACCAGCGGGTTGCCTTTTTTATAAAATTAGATTTCAAATATTATTTTTATTCAGCGTGACAACGAATCCTTTACAAAAAATTAGAAAGTTCTAAATAAAGCTCTTTTCCACATATCGCATCATCCTGAGTCAACTAATAAGCAAAAGTAAAATCAACAAATTCTTAATTTTTGCTTTGGGTATGATGGATAAAAGCATACAAGACATAAAGCAATCCTTCGAATAAATAAACTGTTGTTTTCCGCCGTTAACTCCACGATAATTAATCAAAGTTAGTGCGTGCTTCAGTGCTTCAATTTAGTTTCGTTCATGCTTCGTTCTTTGAAATCATTGGACAGACAGTGCTTCTTTTTTCAAATTTACATGGCAGATGTGGTAGGTACGCAATGAGTGTGAGTCTCCTAGAAAATAAAAGTACAAAAAATAAACGCAGAATGTAGCTTTTCATTAAGAAACCAGCAAGGATTTAGATAAGAATTTATATCTTTTTGTCTTGTCTTTTTTTCTTTTTTTTTATTTAGGAAAAAATAGCAAGAGGAATTTCGGCAGTGTTATTCATGGTTATCCGTACATTTTTAGAGAGAAAAGGTTTACTGGTGATGGAAGGGTCTTACTTTCAAATACCACTGTGACGTCAAGAAATATGACGCCGAAAAAATCGAGTTTTTGTAAGAAAGATTGCTATTAATTAAAAAACAATTAGCTATTTTTAGCTTTTTGGCCTGAAAAATGAGCGATACAGGACTTAAAGATGTAATCTGCAGCCTCAGTACATCATTGTTGTAGCGTGCTGCGTTACACCATTGATCGACAGTGTTACCTTACCACCAGGGACGTAGCCAGAGTTTCATTTTGGGGGGGGGCGGATTTTAGTACAAAAAAAAATTTCGGGGGGGGGCGGAGCCCCCCCTTAATTTTTGAAAACGTTAAAAAAGCAGGGATAAACGTAGATAAAGCTGTATAATACACTGTTTTTGGCCTAATAACCTATTATCTAATGTTTTTAGCGGTAAAAACATGTTTTCTTAGTTAAAAATTACATAAGCACACATTGGCAGAGCCTGGATTTCACAAAAAAAGGAATTTAGAGACGTTAGTTTCAGCCCTTGGCTAAACCCACATTGTAAACCAAAGCACATGAGCAGCATCTTGGCTCCATGTTTTCTAGGGTACCTACCTATATGAAAAAAATCCGAGCCAATGCTATAGGCGGCAGGAAAATTTAGGAGGGGGGGAGGTACATAAATCAACCAATATGATTGTTTGTTTTGCTTTCTGTGTAGTACTTATTACTTATAAAAATTATTGTACTAACTTTGAAATAACATTAGCATCAGGCAACATAAATAACGAGATATATATGTATGTATACTATAGAAAGTGACCGCTGAGCGAAGCGAAGCGGAACAAATTTTTTGTTTTTGGGGTCCGTTGGGGTAATAAAATTATTTTAAATTTTGGCGCCGCGCGATTCGCGCGCCGCTAGAAAATTTTGAATTTTTAGCCTCTGAAAACCCCCAAATTTTAGTATCTGGCGACTTTTTGGGGGGGGGGGGGCGGCCGCCCCCCCCCCCGCCCAACCACTATCCTTATTTTTCCTCCTGTCGGACCGTTCCGGGGGGAGGGGGCGGCCCCCCCCGCCCCCCCCCTGGCTACGTCCCTGCTTACCACACTCATATTTATAAGGCATCATGTTTCTGAAACATTAACTCAAAGGAATTTCTGACACCACGCTCCGGAGCTTCAGCCGTTTCAGGCGGGGAGAGCTCCGTTTTTTTAGCTCTTCAACGAGTTATTTAAGGTTAAAGCTTAAAGTATATGCACACGATTTTTAAAAATATTTTGCAGCGTTTTTTAATAATTCAGGGAAGAATTATTTAGTAAACAATCTAAAAACGAATTTCGCACTACGTTTTAATCATTTAGAAAATTAGCACACAAATCAAAAAGGAGCTCCGCCGATAAACATCACTAGTTTTAACAGTTTAGAATTTTTTTTTTTTTGAAGCGAGAAGTCCTGTTTTTACACCCTCTTCGAAAATCCATGGTTACTTGCAGTCATTGACGCAACATAAAGAAAATCACTTAGACACGTTAGTTTTTATTTCAAACAAAAAATAAAGGATTACTTTGCTGAATAATCTCTAACAGATTCGAATTTATGTATTTATTAAAAACCTGGTAGTTACAAAGCCAATCGAACCACCGCGCACATTATTTCAGTAATTTTATTAGCGATTTATGATTATTGACAGTAAAAAAATGAAGGTACAATAATTTAATTAAATAAAAATTACCCGCAGCTTCTGTACGCGATCCTCGGGCATAGGCGCTGCTACAGAGTCGTGCACATCACGACCCTCCGGAAATTCCAAAGAAATCACCTAAAGATTTCTGGGTTGAAAATTAAATTTAGTTGAACTCCAAGCAGATCCGTGCAATGCCCTCGTAGATGTTTTTTGGAGGGGGGGGGCAGAGGGGTCTGCCCATACATAGGCACAGGGGTGGGGTTGGGGGGGGGGTCGGGGGGGGGGGTTAACCCTCCCAAATTCTGAGAAGGAGGGTTTAACCCCCCACTCAGAAGTGGGGGGGGGGAAGAAAAGGTTAACCCCTCAATTTTGGAAAAATGAAGGAAAAAAATGTCTTTAAAATGTCTTCTAACTGCCTCCAAACTAAGTTTTGAGGTCAAAATGAATGTTTTAAGCAATAAAAAGCTCAAAAATGCAATAGAAAGGGCTTTGTGACCTAAAATTAGCGTTTCTTACTTATTTTTCCTTCAAAATCGAAAAACGATATGGGTAAAATGCACTCCAGAAAAAAAAAACGATATGGGTATTTTGCGTTTCTGGGATTTTAACCCCCCTAATTTGGGGTTTAATCCCCCCACTTAGGACCAACTTGCCCATGTATGGGTCCACCCACCCCCTAAAGCCGAAATTTTAGACACCCCTAGAAAAAATCCAAGGCCCCTAACCCCAAAGTTCGAGAGCGGTCCGGCCTGACCCCCCTCCCCCCCTCCTGACCGATTTAGAAGTATTTTTTTACTGTCAAAAACACGGTTTTTTTAAAGAAGAAATGTTTATGTTGCAAAGGTTACGGTCATGTAACATACTTACAATACAACAAAAACAGTGCTTAAATACACTTTTTAGGCCTAAATACGCTGTTTTAGTATATAAAATTCAATATTAGACCTAAAAACACTTAAATTATTGAGTTAAAAAACTTTTTTAAAAAATCAGACCCCTCTGACGCTGACCCCCCTAAATTTGAAATCTCGCACCCGGGGTCGACCTCCCTAAAAAGCCAGAGGGGTCCGGACCCCCTCTAAAAATTTTTGGCCTTTCACCCGGGGGTGAACCCCCCAAGCGGACCTGACCAAAAACATCTATGAATGCCTCCCCGGGTTTAATAAGGAGGGATTAAAAAATAAAGATTTTTTTCAAACCGGAGGTGCGCAAATAAGAGCCGAAAAACAAAGAAAAGAGGATATAAAAAAGAAAAACGAAATTTAAGTAAAAATATGTCTAAAATGGCTTAAATTTCGTTAAAAGAGGCATTTTCCAAACATCACAACGGGAGAGAGGGCACAGCCAGCGACTATCAAAGCGGGGGGGGGAGGGGGAAAGGGGAGGCATCGACGGTCTGTTCAAGCACTTATTTAAATGATAATTATTGCATAGGAAGTGCGAGTGGGAGGAGGACGAAGAGTGTTAGGGCTGGTTTATACTTATATACTTATGTAAAAACGTCCTTTGGACAAAGTCCAAAGGACGTTTTTACATACGTTTATACGCTGTATTTGTCTATTGGACTTTGTCCAAAGGACGTTTTTACATAAGTATGAACCAGCCCTTAATCTTCCAAATTCTAAGTCAAGAAGAGGATGCTAATTTCCATTATCTGAAAAAGGGAACAACGGGTTAATTATAATTCCACTAAGTTTTTAAAAAAATGCAAAATTGTTTATCCAGGTGTTATTATTAGCTGATGTGCAAAAAATTTTCAAACGCGTATGAAATGAATACCGAAATGAATACTTACCTTCCCTCTAAAATTGACCACTGTGCCCGGTTGATCTGTAGCGTGCATGATAAGCTTGTCCGCGATGTGGTACACCTCCTTTTTGTTACCGTTAGGAAACTTTTCATTTCGTTCCCACTCCGGCAATCCTGGACAAAACCTAAAAGAACAGCACGCATCCTAGCTTAGCAGATTTGACAAAAGTACGCTAAATCCAGACCTGTGCACGGTCTGGAAATGTCCCCCTTCGCTTTATTGGAAGATTTGCCGCCTCCCCCCGCCGAAAAATGAAAATGTACCCTAAAATTCTGACGCCATTTTTGACCTATGATGACGCCATCATCGCCCATTTTTTGCAATTTTTAGCCTATTTCAATGTGTTTTAAGCCATTTTAGATCTATTTTTACCTTATTTTTCGCTTTTTTTGTCCCTTTTCACCCTTTTCCCTTCTTTTTTCTCTTTTTTTTCTTTCTCCTCTGCTTGCCCTCCCCCCGTTTCAAAAAAGTTGCCCCCCGTTTTGGAATTGCTCCCCCACAAGAAAACCCGGGATGGCAGTGCACAGGTCTGCTAAAACAACTCTATCAAAGCTTAAAATATTGGTGCAAAATTTAACACTGTTCTATCTTTTAATTTTCAATCGTTTAAAAAGTTGGCACAAAAACAGGGCTAAGGTTTAGTGATGGGCGGAACTACGGAACTCCCGGAACCATACACGAGCACGAGGAGGGGAGGGGTTAACAAACACCCCCCCAATTCTGAGAAGGGGGGTTTAACCCCTCACTCAGAAGTGGGGGGGGAAGAAAAGGTTAACCCCTCAATTTTGGAAAAAATGAAGAAAAAAATGTCTTTAAAATGACTTTTAACTGCCTCCAAACTTAAGTTTTGAGGTCAAAATGATTGTTTTAAACAGTAAAAAGCTCAAAAATGCAATAAAAAAAGGCTTTTTGACCTGAAACTAGCGTTTTTTTGTCTATTTTTTTCCTTCAAAATCGAAAAACAATATGGGTAAAATGCACTGCAGAAAAAAATGATATGGGTATTTTGCGTTTCTCAGATTTTAACCCTCCTCCGCTCTCCCCCTAATTTGGGGTTTAACCTCCCCACTCCGGACGAACTTTCCCATGTATGCCCGAAACACAGTAACCACAACCAGAACCGGAATTGAGATTTTCCAAAAACCCAGGACAGGACCCAGCATTGAGATTTTAAAAAAATCCGGGAACAGAAACTGGAACCGAAATTCCAAATTTTTCCCGGAACATCTGGTACCGGAACTGCCTATCACACTGTGAAACTTCCGGAACACCGGAACCGGAATTGAGATTTTCCAAAAACCCAGAACAGGAATTCCAAGTTTTCCCCGGAACATCCGGAACCGGAACTGCCCATCACTACTATGGTTTGAAAACCCGCGTCTAAATTCCAAGGGCATATAAAAAGTAGAAATCGGCGCGATGATTGGAAAGCAGAAACAGCGAAACTGCAGCACGTCCAGATGAATCATCACATGATTGGCGTGCTGCATTACGCCATCACCCGCCAGCTTTACATTCGAATTCTTATTTAAAAGGCGTTATAGTTTCGAAAGATTATCACAACGGGAAGTGTTATAATATCGAATATAAAACGGAACTCCGTTAAAAACGGGAGTTTCCCAATTCCTGGAATACTGTTATTGAGTTTAAAACATAACTAAACCAATCGGAGCATAAAGGCGGCGGCTAGCCAGACATGTGCACTCACCCATCGGGAAAAACGGGGGGGAAAAAACAAAGGGGGGGGGGGAACGAACAAAAAGGGGGGGACAAGGGGGGGAACAAAAAAAGAGAAAAAAAAAAAAAAAAAAAAAAGAAAAAAAAGAAAAAAAAAGACAAAAAAAAAAAAAAACAGCGGAAGGGGGGGGGACAGGGGGGCACCGCACGCGAGGAAAGAAAAAAAGAGAAAAAAAAAAAAAAAAAAAAAAGAGAAAAGGGAAAAAAGGAAAAAAAGAAATAAGGTAGAAATAGGTCTAAAAGGTGCTTAAAATACATGAAAGAAAAAACAAAAACGAAGCCTCATCATAGGTCAAAAATTGCGTCATATTTTTGGGACGGGGGGGGCGAAAGGGGGGCAGTAGACAGGCACAGGCGGCTGAGCAGCGGGTGCCACCAGGTGACTGATGTGAGACACTGTAACCCCCGTTGTGATAATGTTTAAAAAATATAACGCCTTATAAATACCAGTTATAATGCAAAGCTGGGAGGTTAGGGCTGGTTCATACTTATGAAAAAACGTCTTTTGGACAAAGTCCAAAGGACAAAAGTCATTTAAACTTTGCCCAAAGGACAAATAAAGCGTAAAAACGTCCTTTATAAGGACAAAATCCAAAGGACAACGTGTTCATACTTTTTTGTTCTTTGGACTTTTCCCTTTGGATTTTGTCCTTTGGACTTTGTCCAAAGGACAAATTTTAAGTAGCGTTCATACTTCGTCCAAAGAAAAAGTCCAAAGAAAACCCACCCAAACCCACAACACCACAACCCCTTGGCAAGTTGGTCCGGAGTGGGGGGGGGGGGGGGGTTAAACCCCAAATTAGGGGGGGGGGGGTTAAAATCCGAGAAACGCAAAATACCCATATCGTTTTTTTTCTGGAGTGCATTTTACCCATATCGTTTTTCGATTTTGAAGGAAAAATAGGTAAAAAACGCTTATTTTAGGTCAAAAAGCCCTTTTTATTGCATTTTTGAGCTTTCTATTGCTTAAAACATTCATTTTGACCTCAAAACTTAAGTTTGGAGGCAGTTAGAAGTCATTTTAAAGACATTTTTTTCTTCATTTTTCCAAAATTGGGGGGGGGGTTAACTTTTTCTCCCCCCCACTTCTGAGTGGGGGGGGGGGTTAAACCCCCCTTGTCAGAATTTGGGGGGGGGTTAACCCCCCAACTCCCCGTGCCCATGTATGCCGCAAACATAATAAATCCGCTTACTCACCCATCGGCCAGGTGTTTCCTCATATCGGAGCAGTAGAAGGCGGCGGCTGAGCAGCGGGTGCAGCAGAAACGAACCAAGTCCAAGTGACTCATTACGTGGCGACGGCAGGCGGCCACGGCCTTGAACCTCACCTCGCACAGGCGGCACAGCCCCTCGTTCGTCATGATCTCCGACACCCGACGGCTCTGCTCTTGCGTTAGCGTTACCGGAGTGCTACGCAGGCCCACGTCCTAAATTATTATTTTAAAAAGAATGATTTAGGCCAAATATTCCTGTGGTTTGGGTAGCTCAGTGGCAGAGCGTTCCCACAGTGAGGGAAGGGTCGCCTGTTCGAGCCCAACTCCAAGCCCAAATTTTTCAATTTAATTGGAAAAATGGGTCTCTTATGCGGTCACATAGTGGAAGTCCACTAATATTGTTAATGTTTCCCATTTGAAACTATTTTATAAGAAAAATCTGGTGACTGGGAAAGAGAGAAGGTCAATAGCTCCGCGGTGGAGCAATCAATTTGGACCCCCCCTTTTTTGATCACTCAAAATCCAGCTGGAATCTTTGTCCTCCCTCTGCGGTGCCAGTTTTGGACATTTTTTGACAACTGAAATGCTTTTAGAACGCATCAGGAATGTTTCTGTATTATAATTAAAGAAATTCTTTCTCTCCCAAAATTAAAAAAATCAAACGTAAAGGTCCCTAACGCAATCAAATGTAAAGGTCCCTAACGAAAAAATCCGGCTTTGCCAGATTTCAGATGAAAGGGCGCCCCCCGGACATGTCACTGGGGTTTATCTCTAATACCCCATTTTTATTAGCGTTTATAGTACTGGGACACCCCAAATTTAAATGGGGGAGGGCAGACCTGTGCACAGCCCCCTCCCCGTATTAAGGTTTTATTGGGGGGGGGGGGCAATTCCGGGGGGGGGCACAAGACACAAGAGAAAAAAGAAGGGAAAAAGGGACAAAAAAGGCGAAAATAAGGTAAAAATAGGTCTAAAATGGCTTAAAATGCATTGAAATAGGCTAAAAACTGCAAAAATTCGCGATGATGGCGTCATTATAGGTAAAAAATGGCGCCATAATTTTAAGGTATTTTTTCATTTTTTTGGGGGGGAAATAAAAAGGGGCGAGGCAAATCCTCCAATAAAGCGGGGGGGACATTTATTTTTAGACCGTGGACAGGTCACTGTACACTGGGGGGGAGGGTGAGTGTCCGGTATACCCCCAACCATACATGGGCACGGGGGGGGGGGTTGGGGGGGGGGGGTTGACCCCCCCAAATTCTGAGAAGTTGGGTTTAACCCCCCCCCCCACTCAGAAGTGGGTGGGGAGAGAAGGTNAACCCCCCCCCCCCAATTTTGGAAAAATGAAGAAAAAAATGTCTTTAAAATGACTTCTAACTGCCTCCAAACTTAAGTTTTGAGGTCAAAATGAATGTTTTAAGCAATAAAAAGCTCAAAAATGCAATAAAAAGGGCTTTTTGACCTAAAATTAGTGTTTTTAACCTATTTTTCCTTCAAAATCAAAAAACGATATGGATAAAAATGAACCAGAAAAAAAAAGGATATGGTATTTTGCGTTTCTCGTATTTTAACCCCCCTAATTTTGGGTTTAACCCCCCCCCCGCCGGACCAACTTGCCCATGTATGCCCCCAACCCCCTTATTTATGCTCCAACCAAATTGGTTTATTCTAAACAAAAATGTATTAAAAATTAAAATTAAAAGAATAGATTAAAAATTTTCACACGTAAGGATTTTGGTCAAAAAGTTGCAATTTTGACTGATTTTTTTTTAATTTTTTTAAAATTTAGTTAGGGATAACCCAAAAAATTTAATTTTTTATAGCTTAACTAACGGATATGGTAGCGAGGAGCACTGTCACAAATCGAATTCCTATAACGCCCGAACCGGACTGCTCCTTTAATACTGAAGCGATTCAGAACAATACGTAACTGAATCAAAAGATACAT